>JAMKCH010056680.1:0-32788 GCA_023653785.1 Ophioderma brevispina | reverse complement strand
TATGGTCCACAGGGTGAATGGGTGTTTGTCACTAGATTTTTTTGTTGGTGGTGTGTCGTGTTTTTTCTTAGTAAAGTGAATATAGTTAGTTTTGATATTAAGCGAAAGTTTGTTGGCTTTAAACCATTGGATACTTAATTAACTCTTTGTTAAATATATTTGTGAGAGTGTTTATGTGTTTTGTGTGAATAGAAATATGTTGGTGTCATCGGCAATAATACAAAGGAGAAATGTCGGAAGAGGAAGGAATATCATTGACATAGAGGAGAAAGAGCAGGGACCCAGTAATGCACCTTGAGGACACCACAGAAACAGGGAGAAGGCTAGAAGAGTGTGAACCAAAACAAGTAAATTGAAGTCTTTTGGAAAGATAACTGGAGAGAAGATCCAAAGGACAGGCCACGAATACCATAGTGGTTGAGTTTGGAAAGGGTGTAATATCTTGGTTGATGTGTCGAACGCTTTGGATAAATCGAGATATACTATTGTAGGGATAGTTTAAGAAAATTAATAAGACATCTTATTACAGATATCCAGGAGAAGAGCAGGTCAGTAGAGTGTTGTTTTCGAAAGCCTATGGTTCTCGTGGAGAATGTGAAACTGGTGAGGAAATTTCAGCCTGTTATTAAATAGGCGTTCAATGATTTTGAAAAGCATGAAGAAAGATAATAGGGCGGTAGTTGGAGAAGACTGGGGATCCTCTTTTGAATACAGGAATGACCTTCGCAACCTTGAGATCCGAAGGAAGATCCAGTTGACAAGGAAAGAGTGAGATGTGTTAGGGTGTGGATAAAAAGAATGACACGCTTTACGACCGAGGGGCTAACATCGTCTGGCCTGCGCTTTTGCCATTTTTGAATTCTTGACGATGTCAGAATCTCCTTTCATCATGGGATTGAAAAGAGGAGCTGGGATGAGATCATCAAGAAAGTCAGAAAATGAAGAAGAAGACTGTATCTTTAGAGCCAAGTTCAGACCACTATGGCGAAGAAAGAGTTGAACTTGTTGGAGATAGTCCTGTGTCCGGATATCTTGGTAGGACCATCCAGAAAATAGGAAGGAGCCTTGGGTCTGGAGTTTTGGCCGATGACATTGTTAATTGTTTGCCATGTGTTTTTTTATGTTACTATTTGTAAATGTTGAAATTTGTTTGAAGTAGTATTTTTTACGAGATTTTTTAATTAAGCTAGTTATTTATTTCTATTTTAACATAATTATTTTTGTTTATATCATTGGGATGTTTTATGACTTTTATGACAGGTTTGTTCTAGTTTTAATTGATTTAAATTATTTTCCCCGCAGTAATCCAAGGTTGTACTTCTTATGTTTGTTCTTTTTTTTTTATTTTAGGAAAATGCTTATTGTAAAGGACAGTAAATTTTTTATGAATATGTCGTATGATGTATCAGCAGAAGTGGTATCTAAGACATCATCCCAGTTTGTATGGATTAATTCTGTTTTAAATGAAGGATCGTAGTGTTGTTTATTACGGAGCCCGTAAGGGGTCATGGAAATATTTTTTTTTATCTCGTTTGAACGAGATACTAATCTCATTTGAACGAGTTACTATCTCGTTTGAACGAGTTACTATCTCTGTTGTACGAGTTACCATCCGTTTTGAACGAGATACTATCTCGTTTGAACGAGATACTATCTCGTTTGAACGAGTTTACTATCTCGTTTGAGCCGAGTTATTGACGCATCTCGTTTGAACGCGATACTATCCCTCGTTTGAATCGATATACTATCGGTCCGGAGTCTTTTTACCGTCTCTTACTATCTTCGTGTGGAACGGATACTATCTCTTTTGAACGAGATACTATCTCGTTTGTAGGAGTTACTATCCTCGTTTGTACGAGTTACTATCTGGTTTGAACGAGATTACTATCTCGTTTTGACGAGATACTATCTCGTTTAACGAGATACTATCCCAGCTCGTTTGAACGAGATAGTAACTCGTACAAACGAGTAGTATCTCGTTCAACGATAAGTAACTCGTAAAACGATATAGTATCTCGTTCAAATGGAGATATTAACTCGTTCAAACGAGATAGTACCTCGTTCAAAACGAGATAGTAACTCGTTCAATCGAGATGGTATCTCGTTCAAACGAGTAATATCTCGTTCAAAACGCGGGATAAATCTCGTCCAAACGATGATAATAACTCGTACACAACGAGATAGTAATCGTGCAACGAGATAGCCCATATCATTCAAAAACGAGATAATAACTGTACAAACGAGTTAATAATACGTACAAACGAGATAGTAACTGTTCAAACGAGATTTATCTCGTACAAACGAGAAAAAAACTAAAAACGAGATATAAACTCGTACAAACGAGATAGTATCTCGTTCAAACGAGATAGTATCGCGGTCAAACGAGATAGTTAATAATACGTACAAACGAGATAGTAAAACTCGTTCAAACGAGATAGATCTCGTTAAAACGAGATGTTATCTCGGTCAAACGAGATAGTAATCGTTCAACGAGATAGTATCTCGTTCAAACGAGATAGTTGTATTCTCGTTCAAACGAGATAGTTCTAGTTCAAAACGAGATTAGTAAAACTCGTACAAACGAGTAGTTACACTCATACAAACGAGATAGTATCTCGTTCAAACGACGCGGGATAGTATCTCGTTCAAACGAGATAGTTCTCGTTCAAACGAGATAGTATCTCGTTCAAACGAGATAGTACACTCCTACAAACGAGAAGTAACTCGTTCAATGAAGATATTATCTCGTACCAACGAGATGTAACTCGTACAAATGAGATAGTATCTCGTTCAAACGAGATTAGTATCTCGTCCAAACGAGATATTAACTCGTTTCAACGAGGAATGATTCTCGTCAAACGATGATAGTAAATGTACAAAGGAGATAGTTATCTCGTTCAAACGAGATAGTATCTCGTTCAACGAGGAGGTAGTAACTCGTTCAAACGAGATATTACTCGGACCAAAACCAGATAGTGAACTCGTACAAATGATGATAGTATCTCGTTCAAACGATGATAGTAACAGTCCTAACGAGTAGTAAATCGTCTCAAAACGAGATATTATCTGTACAAACGAGATAGTAAATCGTTCAAAAGAGATTAATCTCGTTCAAACGAGATAGATCTCGTACAAACGAGATAGTATCTAGTTAAAACGAGATAGTATCTCGTTCCAAACGAGATAGTAACTCGTACAAACGAGATAGTATATCGTTCAAAAAAGAGATCGATGATGATGTAAACTCGTACAAACGAGAGACTATCTCGTTCAAAGAGATAGTATCTCGTACAAACGAGAGAATAGTATCTCCTTCAAACGAGATAGTATCTCGTCAAAAACGAGATAGTAACTCGTTCAACGAGATGTAATTAGGTACAAACGAGGATAGTAACTCGTACAAACGAGATAGTATCTCGTGCAAACGAGATAGTAACTCGTTGAAACGAGATAGTATCTCGTTCAAACGACGAGATAGTAACTCGTTCAAACGAGATAGTATCTCGTTAAACGAGATAGTAACTCGTTGAAACGAGATGATTAGTTATACCGTTCAAAACGAGATAGTAACTCGTTGAAATGAGATAGTATCTCGTTCAAACGAGATAAAAAAAGAATTTTCCATGACCCCTTACGGGCTCCGTAAGTTGATGTGTCAGACGAATATTACGTTGAAATCGCCACATAAAGCTGGGATGTTCGCGATCAATCAACCCGGTTAATTGTGGGGGAAGATGGTGGTGAATGTTGATGGGCATTTGTCAGGGGGGCCCTGTCGATGACGCCGATGATGATATGTTGTTGGCTTCAATCTCACAAAGACGATTCATAGTCATCGCTATTAATTAAGTTTAAATCATGGCGGGGAAATTTTGTAATTTAAGATCATTGGACATGTTATAAACGCACCCACACCCCTCTTTGAACGTCTATGGCAATGGGAAATGGATAACCTTCAATGTTATTTAGAGAAGGTAGGATTTTATCATTTTCAACCAAGGTTTCACTACTCAAAGCTAATAGGGGGAATTTATGATTAGGTCTTAGAAGTCTGTTATGTTATCATTATTTTTTATTTAGATGGGGGAATTAAAAATGATTAGGCTAAGGTTGAACTAGTTTAAGTTTTAGTTAGGTCCATTGAAAGAATCGCCTCATAGTAATTACATTATCGTGGTTATTATTATAGTGAAAGCTCTAACAAGGTTTTTCACCCTAGTGGGACTTCCAAAATCAATTCAGTCGATCAAGGATCAAATGTCATGTCATGGTTTGTTCCAAAAGTCATGGAACAGTTGGAATTCCCAGTACAGTTCTTAAGCATACCACCCAGAATCCAGGGGGCCCTAGAAAGGTACCACCAAACATTGAAACACAGTGGATCAAAAACTAGTGTTTGAATTGGAGAGGGATTGGGAGAGGGAGTTCATTCCTGTTATTGCTACCCAGGGAGGTCTGTACATGAGTCATTAGGATTCAGTTCCAATTTGAGTTGGTGTTTGGTCACAAAGTTAGGGGGGGACCATTGAAACTACTGAAAGAAAAGTGGTGTGTGAATAATCCTGATGTGCATTGTTAGACTATGGTCTCAATCAGGCACAGGCTCCAAAGAGGAGCCCAGAAAGTGCCAAACAAAATCTCAAACAGGCCCAGGCAAAAACCATGAAAACATGCGTCTGACAAAGATGCCACAAAACAGGAGTGTTCAGAACAGGGGATTAAAGTTTGGCACTTTTTCCAATACAAGGCATCCTTTGCAAGCAAGTATTATGGACCATATGAGATGAGAGCAAAGTGGGAGACCTGACTATGTGATCAAACACCAGGTAGACGTTAAAATCGACATTATGTCAATTTAAATCTGCTCAAAGAGTATAATGAATGAGTGGCGGTGGTGATTACTAGTAAGCCGATGTGTAATATCCAGTGTTATGATGACATCCAGAGTAAGTCCTGAACAAGACAGCACTGTAAATCGAAAATTGAGTATGGTGTCAAATTGCAAAATTCTGACATTACTTGCCAATTTAGACAAGAAAAATAGGTCAGGCTTCCACAAGGTCCACAAGGTGAATTGAAAGAGTAATTCATGCGTGGGAAAACATATTTCCTGTGACTGTACATAGTGAGGACACATGCCAACCCATGACTGACGTAGGTGACTCCGAGCTGTAAAGCAACATCAATCCTTTCGGGTGGAATCCCAATCCAGTTGCAAACATAGCAGGGAATGAGGTGAAAAATACATGTTAGAAAATGGAATAGTAGAGCAAAGCAGTAGTGAATGGAGTTCCACCATTATTCTGGTTCCCAAACCGGATGTCATTTCGTTTTGTCAAGTGATTTTCGAAAAGTCAACCTCTGTTCCACAACCGACTCATATCAGATCCCACGAATTATGATTGCATTAGATAGAGTTGGTATAATGCCAAATTTGTTAGCAAATTTGATTGTGGAAGGGGTAGGTGGTGGTATTGGCAAGTTCCCCTCACTGACCGTGCAAAGAAAATTTCAGCCTTTTGTACGCCCGATGGCCTCTACCATACAACCGAATTGGCATTGGCTCAAAAATTCTGCTGCCGCAACATTTCAGAGATTAGTAACAGAGTAGTTGCAGACATTAGGGAAAATTGTGAGGCCTATGTCGATGATCTCCTTGGGTACAGTTGTGATGATGAAAAACATGAAAAGAAACCAGAGCAGCGCCATCAATGTTTGAGGAAAATTCAGGCAGGGTTTAACTGCTAATCTGGTGAAAAGTGAATTTTGCCATTGGCAAAGTCAATATTAGAGCATGTTGTGGCAACAAGGGCAAATTAGGCCAATCCACTGCCAAAAGTTGAAAGCAATTGAGAAATTCCCCACACCACAGAGTAAAAGAGATCTCATGAGATTTTTAGGTATGGTCGGGTATACAGAAAAAATACTGTCCAAAATTCTCAGGGAAATTGACGTGGTCCACTGACCAACCTTATGAAGGAAAAACGCAAAATTTGTATGGTCAGAGCAATGCCAAAAAAGCGGTTTGAGAAAAATCAAATCTATTTGATGAAATGCGCCGTTTTGATTCGCCAGACTTTCAGCAACAATTCAAGTTGGCAGTCGATGCCAGTGATGTAGGCTGTCGTGGAGTTCTCATGCCAAGCGATGAATGAAAATGATTTGGTAGTTGAGATCATCCTGTATGTTATTACTTAAGAAGTTTGACAAACATCAGAAAAAACTACTCAACAATTGAGAAAGAATGTCTTGCTTTGCTACTGTCATTGCAAAATTTTAAAGTGTATTGAGTACAAACATGACCCAGTTCTAGGGTAAACGGATCACAAATCGTTGACTTAGCCACAAGATTGAAAATAGAAATCAGAGACTTGTCAGGTGGAGTTAACTCTACAAGAATACAATCTGGACATAAGACTATAAAAGGAAAAGGATAATGTTCTTAGCAGATGCTTGTCAGAGTCCTAAATTTTGTTTTTCCAGAAATTATATTACAATTTATGTAATATAGACTGAAGGCAGCCAAATGCCAGAACCTTAATTAATAAAATATGTGTGTTTAAAATTTGCATCTGTAAACTGTATGTAAAAAAACCACAAAATGGTTTTAAAGGTATAAAGCCAGATTTTGGAAAATTTTCATTTCATTCAATTTTCCTTTTAAGGGGGTGGGGGAGGTTATATGACCCTCAAAATTTGATTTTTTAAATATTATTTCTCAATTTTATTTGGAAAAGATTTCTCACGGGAAATAAATGTACTGTGTGTCTGTAAAAGAGAGAAAGGGGAATACCACTAGTTTGTTTTTGCTAAGTACACTGTTAGAGTGCACAATAAGGGGATAGTGGGGAATTCCCCAAGAATCTAAATTAGTAAACTGACTCAACTTGTTTATGCTTTGGATCAGAACATTGCAGAATCTAGGGAAATCCCCCATATAAAGTTATATATATATGGAAAGTGATGTGATTCAGGTTATGTGTTTATTTGCATGAGGCTGTTGTTATGTTATTTTTAGACTGGGATCTTTGTGAAGTCAGTATATATTTGGGATTGGAGCTAAGTCTCGATTTGTCAGCGGGAGTTGCAATCAGCGATGCAGTATGGTTATAAGCTAGTTTTAGATCAATAATGTGATTCTCCACACAGTGTCCAGATTTATAATTCCATGTGAGCAGAGTTGCTGTTGTAATTATTCTTACGGTAGTCTTGAAGCCAAAGTGCTGGGAAACAAAATAGGATGCCAAATTGTGGACAGAAGAAAATAGTGGTGAATCTTGGATCTATATACTGTGGATTTTTATCGTCGAGGGGCTTAATTTGACCTTGTTCGTCTTGAACTGCTGGAAAGATTACCTTCAGGGACTGAGAAGATTCACTTGGAATATTACCTGAGGAGTTTTGAATTAACTTGTGCGCTGTCATTTTGGAGTCTTCGGCTTTTTGTGAGAGGAATATCCGTGAAACTGCAAAGCCTCTTTTGAACATTAGTATCAGTTATAATTGTGTGTAATTGTGTAATTTGATTTATGTAATGTTTTGGACATACCAATCTTGAACCAATTACAAATCATCAAATTGTTCTTTAGATAAAATTCAGATCACTTGTGCACAAGGCTAATTTTTTTGTGTTTGAAAGGTTTTGTTAACCTTGGCGTCCACGGACGTCTCATAACACTCAAGATGGCCACTTTTGAGGTGTTAAAATAAATAGGAACCAATTTAAAGAAAAGGGATGGTTTAAACTTTGCTCAGCTTACTGAGACGGGCAGTATGTACGCTTGTATGCCGAAGGGAACTACACATTAGCGAGCGCCAAGTTTCTTTACCGGGTGGGGTGCAGAGTAGTAGCAAGAGCCCCGGGGGGATCCAAGTGCGGAGCCCCCGAACGAACGAAGCTCTGGTTTGAGCTATAGATTAAGAAGGCAATTTTGAAGGATAAGTATGGTAATTATTCAAAAATGAAAGACATGGGTTCGTAGTCCTTTTCCATGGCCAGTAGACCTACCTATAAAGGTTATGGTGCGTGGGGGCTGGGACTGAATTTATCCAATTTTGTTTCTTTGACCACTTCAGGCCCCCGACTGAAAATTCCCTAACATGGTCGACCAAACTAGGCTCCCCTCCCGTGTGCCCATGCCACTGTGATCCATAAAATTTTAATTACCCATTTGAACTCAAAAGTACTGTTGTTGGCACCTTAGCCCTCCCTACCTGAGCATTTGGTAACAAACTCCCCCCCCCGTCCCCGTGGTTTTCGTTAATGAACAATCGATTCCTACAAATTTGGTACCACAGGGAATAGAGTTTCTTCTTTGCATTGATATCAAAAAATAAGTACAAACCATCCACATTATGACGTCATATGATGTCATAAGTTGAGGAAAGTATGAAAAAACTGGAATACTATGGATATAGGGTGGAAAATTGATATTTATGCAATTTTACGGAACTCAAACATAATTATATAGCACTAATCCGCTCTGAAATCTAAAAACTAGTCATTTCCCATCAAAGTAGAGCCAAAATCGGTTTCGTGTGAACAATCGGAGATACTGAACTCTTTTAGGAAATGAAATTTCCTATTCCACACTGTGTATTATGGAAATTGACGGTTTTACTGACATGTGAACTTTTTTACGTCATTCTGACGTAATTCTGGGCATGTTGGTTACTCATTTTAGTATCAATGGAAGGAGGAGGAGGATATCTATCTATTGATACCAAAATCAAGTGTCTGCGCTACCCCCCCCCCCCCACATCCATCACGTTGGGACACCCTTATCTTTACCTATACCTCGATGGCGTTGTTTTGGATTAAAAGGAGCGGAAAATGTAAAGTGACAATTGAATGGACAATTCGTGATTCAGAAATCTTCTGTTTTATTATGTTCCTAGACTCCTTGAGAAAAAGCTTATTCCCCAAATATGATTTGATTCCAATCGTGCGTTTGTGTTATGAGCAATTGCTGTTTCCCCGGCCCATAGGACACTGTGCTTTAATTTCGTCCCGTTTACAGACATAAAATACAAAATGCTAATTCTACAATCGGCCAAAGTTGCACGAGTAGATTAGGTACACATGGAGTTAATTAGGCTAGCGGGCATTAAGAGATATAAAATCTCCAAACTTTTTGTAGGTAAGTCGGGGGAGGGGGGGACTGGCTGTGGATCCCGAAAATTGCCCCTTTAAATAATTTGGCACCAAAAAAAGAGGGTTTTAACGGACGGGGAAAAACTTCAAAGGGGTGGTACCGTGGTATACCCCCCATCGGTAGATTAGATGGGGGTTAACAATTCATGAATACTGTTGGCTAGACTTGAAACAAAACTAGTTGGCTTAAGGGGAACCATTTTATCTTTTTGAATGTGATATCTTGTTTTATGCTAAGGCCCATGATATACTAATTCATGAATACTTCCAGTTCTGCCGTAGCATGCGTAACACTGGTATTGGGCCCAAATCGGTTCATTGCGCATCCTAATCTCGCGTTGAGGGAGTATATCATGGCGCGGCTTCTTAAATCTCTCTGACGCCGTCCTCTTCTATAGGCTCCTATCCTCTCTTTCATTTCCCTTCTTTTTCGCCCTTTTTATCTTCTTCCCTTTTTTCTCGCTTCTCTTTGAGGATCGCTGGGGGTGTTCCATCCCCCCCAGTGGCGTAAGCAGTTTTTTTTTCAGGGGGGGCAAAGGGGCAAAGGGGGGACATATATTTTCAGGGGGGAGAGGCAGCATATATTAAAATTTGTTAGTATAGTATAGGCTATGTAAATCACTAATTTTCAGGGGGGGGCAAGAGGGAGGGGGCAAAGATCCCCACAGGGGGGCAGTTCCCCCTGCCCCTGCTAGCCACTGCATCCCCGACATGGGGACGGCTCTGCATGATGCATTGGGATGTATGCCCCTGCTTAGGTACCTGCATAAGGTATCCATTATGTACACGCGTTATGTATATATTGGGACCTGCGAAGTAGGCCTAGCAAACATATGTTACGTCTCTTGCAGGGAGGTATAAGGTCCCATGTAGAAACTTGCACATATGACAAATGCAGAGTAAAGTGCGCTACAGCATATGTTTGAATGTACCAGGCCTGTGTATGTATACACATGCCGTTATAGATAGTGTACTCATACATCGTGGAGTATTGCACTTAACCTACGTGTATAGGTATGAACACAATGTGTACGCGTAGAGCACATGGCCTACGGACTTGAAATCATCTATCGAATACTTCGGCATTAAAGGTGCAACGGAGATTTCACATATCAGTGGCCCTAAAAAAAATCGAAAAGTACTGATTTTTGCCCGATTGTAAAGCTTTTTATCAAAACATCCCCATTCCAAAAGGATTAAGTGAGAAATGTTTGTGGTACAAAAATTGTGAAATTTCTAATCGTATAGAGCAAATACGAAATTCAGCCTATGGATTTAATTTGAAATATAAGCAAATTCAAATCACCTTTAATGTTGGGACACTTCTATAGCCAAATACAAGGTAAGAAGTCTATTGAGTGTCTGATCTATATGAAATATATTATGACCCACCAGATTTGGGTGCCTCAAAAATCTCTCGTTTGCACCTTTAATCCCTTCGTGCCTGAATGAAACTCCTGCCTCCTTGAAACAAAGTTCAATGCAGTTCATTTCGATCCCACCGCTGCCCACCAAAAAAGTTGTTCACAGCGCTCATCCATCTAATTTACTCACCGAGTATACCAGCGACTATTTCCTCGGTCCCGCCGAGAGACCGGGATCGAACCCCCGCGGACCACAAGGTCTACGTTGAAGCGCGCCCAGTGAATATAGGAAATTCCATTCCCGTTGGTCTATTGACATCGGTGCCTATACTCGGACTTACTCCCATTCCCATAGGCACGGTCCCGTGCATGTTGAAATGAAACTCCTACCTCCTCGATACATGGATACAAGAACCGTTACACGTAATTGCAGTCATTTCGATCCCACGCTGCCCCCCCCCCCACCAAAAATATCACAGACTGTAATCCATCTTATACTCGCGAGCAGATACACCACGGAGTAATTACTTATTCTAGGCAGTGTCGAGACAGGGACATAGGCCCGGGACCAATAGGGCCATGATGGAAGTGACCTTTAATATCGAAAATATTTTTCAGCATGTTTAGTATGGCCATAAGGACATTTCGTTCAAATTTCAGTCTTAGAGACATTTTGAAAAGGGACTTTGACCTCTGATTGGAACTTTGACCTCAAAAAAATTAGCAAAAAAAATGTTTAGATGTCATAAGGATCACTTCAATCAAACTTCAGATGCGTCAGTGCTCTTGTATAAACAGTAAAGGAGGTTGAGCTTAGTGACCCCACATGACCTTTGATCAAAATTTTCATTAAACGTTTGTAGGGTGTCAAACTACACCACATACATGAGTCACATGATCATACCATGTTAATTTGTAGGAAAAGTAGTGGTTTAAGGAACAAATTTGAAGTATTTGACCTGTGACCCCTAAACCATGGGTTAAGTGAGGGGGTCCTGATTGACTTTTTATTGACCTCTCATCAAGTCCTACAGGATGAGGGCCTTAAAAAGATTTTCTATTTGACATTGTTTTAAATTTTACACACAGTACAAAGGAGTTTGACTTACTGACCCCGGATTGACTTGATTCAAAATTTCATTAAATAACTTTTGTAGGGGATGTCAAACTCACCACACATATGAGTCACATGATCATGAGTCACATGATCAGACTGTTTAATCTGTAGAAGGAGTAGAGAATTGAAGTGTAACGTAATTTGATGTATTTGAACCTGTGACCCCTAATTTTATGCGTCATTGACCAAAGTCATAATTGACTTTTTGTAGTGTTGAGCAAGTCCTACAAGATGGACAGTATTTAGTAGTTTTGAGATTTGAGCTGATCTAGATTGTATGAATGGTTAACGTGGTAATCCCTGTGAACCCTATCTGACCTTTGACACCAATCTCATCTGGTCATGTCAAAAGTTTGTATGTATGTACTTGTCCTTTGGTCAGCCAGTTTGGTCAAAATATAGCAGTTTGCATGTCTGAGGATATTAACATGATGACCGAAAGAAGAACTAAGATCGGAGCAGATCGGAACACAGTCGAGGTAGTGACCTTTGATCCTAAGTGACCTTTAATCTCCAAAATATTTCAAGCAGTTAGAATGGGGTAAGGATTCTTGTCAATTTCAGCTATGTCAGAGCCATTTTGAAAATTTGACCTCTGTGATGACCTTTGACCTCCTCGAAACTATTTTCAACATGTTTTAGTAGATAGAAGTCCTTTTATAAGGATCACGTCAGTCAAATTCAGCACGCCCGTCTATAGTTATATTTATACACAGTTGAAAGGATTTGGACCACCCTTAGTGAACCAGGTGACCTTGATCAAAAATTTCATTAACTTTTGTAGGATTGTCAAAATACACCCACCTTTGAAAACATGTAGCAATGTGTCATACCAGTAATTTGTTAGGAAGAGTAGTTGTTGATGGAAGTTTGTAATAACGTAAAATTTGAAGTAAGTATTTGACCCTTTGACCCCTAAACCATGGGTTAAGTGATGGGGGTCATGAATTTTATGAACCTTCATCAAGTACTACAGGAGGGGCTAAAAAAGATTTTCTATTGACAGTGTTTTTTTAAATTTTTCACACAGGTGTTAAAGGAGTTGACCTTACTGAACCCCCGATGACCCTTTCTCAAAATTCATTTAAATAACTTTTGTAGGAATTTGTCAAACTCCACACACTATGAGGTCACAGTGAATCATTATATGTCATCTGTAGAGCAAGGAGTAGTGATTGAAAGTAACATAATTTGACGATTTGGACCTGTGACCCCTACTAAATATGCGTCATATGACAAAGTCGTAATTGACTTTTTGTAGTATTGATCAGTCCGACAAGATGACAGTATAGTTTTGAGATTTGAGCTAATTCTAGATTTTTTGAATGGTTAACAGTTGTAATCCCTGTGACCCTTATCGTGACCTTTGACACCAAATCTGGTCATGTCAAACGTTTGTGTGTATGTACTTGTCCTTGTCACCAGTTTGGTCAATATCGCATGTTTGCATGTCTGAGATCTTAGCATATGACGAAAGAAGAAAGAAAGAAAAAGAAGAAAACCGACAGAAGAAAAAACACAGTCGAGTTCCTCTCGACGGTGTTAAAAAAAAATCAATGTCAACGATACTTTTTGTCAATACGCTCCTTCTTCCCTCATGAACAGGACATCCATCATTAAAACTAAAACGGGAAGTAATTGGACAACTTCGAGTCCATTATTCAATAGGCTATATTGTATAATAATGGTAGGGCTAGGGAATATTGAGCAGAGCAGCAGAGCAAATGATCATGAATTTTATAATTTTGTCAAAGTAGAATTGTCCTTTTATGTTCGTCCTCTACTCAATTTAAATGGAATCTATGATTTTTCCATATGGTAACATGTAACAGAGCAAAGGTAGCCTAACAAGTAGGCAGTGTAGGCCTACGCACACTCGTGCAAAATGAGCCAAAATGCGCAACTCGCTCAGCTGTGCCGTTGTGATTATATTTTAATGGCGTCACATTTTCCCCGAACCGAGGTCATTGCTCTCTACGACGTACTTGCAAGAATATTTTCAAGGTCATATTTTGGATGTCAATTTGAAATAATTCTCTGCGTAAGTTTCATTAATCGTAAGAAATTATGTAAAAGTTGTTGGAATCTTATCCCTTGAGCTTGGTTATATAGACTATTTCCAACTATATACTTGTAAACTGGAATGTAAACATTCTGATCGGAACGGAAATTCTCAATACTAATGCTGTGGCCAGCCACATGACACATCACAAGTCAATCAAATCTAATTAGCAGCCAACGCCCCCAAAAATCCCGCCTCTCATTGGCTATCGTGTTCGGAGCGTATATAACGGACCATTTATATGTCAATCACGTGCCCTTTTAGCTCCGCCTTTTAGATGTCATTGGTCAATGGTTACGTACCTGTTTTCATATGCTAATAAGACAATATCAACAACCTTTCCCAAAGCAAAACAAAGCCATTGCAACATCCCCCAACACGCACCAATTTCTACTACGCCATAGATATGCAACGGAACGTATATGAAATTGTACATTTACAATTAGATCTTACGTGGATTCAGGCCAAACGTGTTCATGGCTTTTTCTTCAGGACATTAGTCCAGGATATCTAGTGCAACTTTTGGGAACGTCGCCAGTGCCAGGAATTACTTGGACCGGCCTGATTTGGGCGTTTTTCAGCGATGAGTACGTGGCGCTTACGGAGCGACATGTCGGTGGTAAGTGTTGTGTTTACATGTATTCATTCACGTGGTACCATCGCTATATTATGATGAGAAACCGTGCTGTTCAACCATGCCACCAACACAGTCCTCCATATGTTTTAAAATCGCTAAATAGCCATAGTAAATCAATTGTACAGCATCTAGGTATAAGGCTTCATGCTCAAGGGTTGTCATGTAACATCTTTGTTCTAAATTATATGAAATATTAGCGTATTTTTCAATCTTACATCGGTGCATGTGTAACGAAAAGCTCAAGGTCACGCATGTTTAGGTAGTCCCTTTCGCGCGTAAATCACCTGTATAGGGCTTCCTGCAGGGACTCACGTTCATGGTGAAAAGATTTTGAACAAAACAAGAGGCACAAGTTTGGCACGCAGATCGCCAACTGCCCACGTGTACACGCTCCGGTGTGCCAAGTTACACAAAATGCCACTTGGTTATTGTAGTTTAGAGTCCCATGTTAATTCTACATTGATTTTATAACTTCATTTACAGTGAAAACAACATAAGTTGGATCGCAAGTTACTGTTTTGCACTTGTACTTAGTTGTTGTACATGCTGCACAAAATGATCCTCAGGCCCCACATAATACATCATAGTATTTTGTAATTGAGTAATTTTACAGAATAGCCTATAGGCATAACTTTGGCCAATAGGCCTACATGCTTATTTTACATAAACCACAAAATGTAACTGCAGCACAATGCATTGTTTCATTGTACTCAACCATTTGCATGCTTCATTGTGGATTTTTATAAAATACTCAAGTACTAATTACTTGGAACCTAGAAATACTAAGTTTGTGGGATTTATTGCATATTTTTCATGTTTCTTTCCTGTATTAAAATGTAGTTAAAGGCCGACTCATAGATTTCCTGAGGAGGGCGCCCTCAATTTCCAAAAAAAATTGTGTTTTTTGCATGTACTTGTCCATATACTAATACACTGTGTGAAATTGCTAAGCTTAAATCGAATTCCTTCATATAGAAAATCACAACTTTGTTATAAAATTCCGGATCCGGAATTTTTGTTATACACAGTATCCTATGGGACGTAATACTACACATAAATGTTTACTGCATCAAAACGAAAAATTCGATTCATCTCAAATTTTGGAATTGTGCATTTTAGGTTACTATCTTTAGTTCTAGTTGACTATTTTTCATTATTACACAAAAAAATATTTTGAAATCTCTGAGTCAGACTTTAAATTATGATTTTGTAAATTGTATTTAGCTTTATAAAGATTTTTAATTGAAAGCTACTTCGAGTAGGCCCCTATTGATTTTCCTGATTATATGTATGGTCTGTAATTCATCAATCTCTGTACACAATCATGCAACATTGGTGTCAGAGGGCTTTACCCAGGTTTTAATTTAGATTCTTACATAAATGTTTCTTTTAAAAGTAATATGTACTTTTTGCAGTTTGGAATTTACACAACACAATCAGCCCAGGAGCTCCAGCATTCATCTCCTTTGGTTTTTGAAAAGATGTCCCAGTGGACACAGATCAACGTTGAAATGACGGTTGACGTTGTTTCAACATCATTTCAACGTTGAAATTTGATCTGTGCCCACTGGGGTATCATTAATCATGTTAATTATGATCTTAAAGGTGCAAGGAGAAATTTCACATATCGGGTGTCCCTAAAAAAATCAAAAGTACTGATTTTTGCTCTGATGTAAAGCTTTCCATCTAAAATATCCCTATCTGAAATGATAAGCTGAGAAATGGTTCGTTTGTATAAAAATTGTGAAATTTCTAATTTCGTATAGGACTTAGGAGCAAATATGAAATTAAGCCTAGATGCTTTAAGAAAATCAAAATCATCTTTTTTCTCTCTTTTAAGACATTTCTGTAGCCAAATACTAGGTAAGAAATCTATTGAGTGTCCAATCTATTATGAAATTACTACATGTCCAATCTATTATGAAATTACTACATGACGACACAATTTTTGGGTGGCCTCAAAATCTCTCGTTGCACCTTTAAGAACAATTTTAAACAACTGAACATATTTAAACAGCAAAATATCTTTTACAAAAAGTAATTTTCCAAACAACCCACCATATCATATCACTTTAAAATTCTGGTTAAACAATTTAATGCAAAGCATACCATCTCTCACTATGTCATTGAGTAATTTGTAACATTTACCCCATAGATGCTTTTATGATAATACAAAACAAGATACTGTGGCAGAATTTTAAGGTGCATTTCATGATCCCCACCCTTGCCCTTCACCCCCAAATTGCCTAAAAGTTGTTAAGGAAAAATGCACCTTTAAAAACTGGAAAACAAATCCTAGCAAAATAATCATTTTTCAACTTGAAACTGAGATGAATGGTGCAAATAACTATAGTCCATTTCTCTACCTCCGTGCAATGATGGTATAATCTTGATGCAGCTTTTTTGCACGCGTCATCCCGTCTTACACGTGCGCACATGTAAAAATGCCGTAGCTTAAGGCCAGCGCTTGCGGTTTACTGGTGCGACTATCAAATATTGCGCTGACGTCACTGCACGGCGACCATCAAATATCGTGCCGACGTCACTGCACGAAGGTAGGAAAATTAAGTATAGGCAACTACAACGATTATAGCAATAGTAATAAGATGTGCTACAATACTTCTGGCAATAATTTTTAAGAGTTAAGCTGTGAATTTTGAAAGTGGGGTATCAACCCTTTCGCGCGTAAATCACACTGATCTAGGGCTTCGCAGGGAACTCACCGTTCCTGGTGACAAGATTGAACAAAACAGAGGCAAAAGTTTGGCACGCAGATTGCCAACTGCCCACGTGTACACGCTCCGGTGTGCCAAGTTACACAAATGCCACTTGGTTATTGTAGTTTAGAGTCCCTGTTAATTCTACTTGTTTTATAAACTTCATTACAGTGAAACAACATAAGTTGGATCGCAAGTTACTGTTTTGCACGGTACTTGCCTTTGTAGTACATGTTGCACAAAAATGATCCTCAGGCCCCACAATAATCAAGCCCGTGTATTTGTAATTGAGTAATTTACATGTATACCCCCCTATAGGAATAACGTGGCCTACGGGCCTAAATGCTTTTTACTAAACCCAATAATGTAACTGCAGCACAATGATTGTTTGTTGTACTCAAACATTGCTCATAGCCTTTCATGGTGGATTTTTTATAAAATACTCAAGTACTAATACTATATTCGTGGAACCGGAATACTAAGTTTGATGGGATTTATTGCATATTGTTCATGTTCTTCCTGTATTAAAATGTAGTTAAATTATGATGTTGTAAATTGTATTTAGCTTTATAAAGATTTTTAATTGAAAGCACTTAGAGTAGGCCCTATTGATTTCCGTTATGTACCCGCGGGCATAGTCGTTTAGAGCGAGTCGAAACGGGGTGGGCCACGTAGAAAAAACAGGTCGCCGGTTTTATAAATTTACGTCGAAAATAGAAATTGATGGAATTTAAGACGACTGTTTCAATTGATTTGCATTTTCGACATTAAATAGTGTGTAATTTCTAACAAAACTTCGACGTCTTTCGACTTTCCAGCATCGAATTGCCCACTGGATGGTTTCAGACCCACGTTCACTCAATCTCCTGTACACAATCATGCAAACATTTTGGGGTCAGAGGGCTTTACCAGGTTTAATTTAGATTCGTACATAAATGTTTCTTTAAAGTAATAGTACTTTTGGCAGTTGGAATGTACAAAACACAATCAGCCCAGGAGATACCCGCATTCATCCGTTGGTTTTGAAAAGATGTCAAAGTGGACACAGATCAACGTTGAAATGACGGTTGACGTTGTTTCAAATCATTTCAACGTTGAAATTGATCGGTGCCCATGCTGGGTATCATTAATCATGTTACGTTGATCTTAAAGGCGCAAGGAGAAATTTCACAGATCGGGTGTCCCTAAAAAAAATATAAAAGTACGATTTGTGCCTTGATGTAAAGCTTTTCCATCAAACATATCCCTATCTGAAATGAGAAGATGAGAATTTTATGGTTTGTTCTGTTGTATAAAAAGTGTGAAATTTCTAATTTCATATAGGACTTAGGCGCAAATAGAAATAAGCTAGATGCTGTAAGAAACACAATCATCTTTTTTCTCTCTGTTTAAGACAGTTTGTAGCCAAATTACTAGGTAAGAAATTATTGAGGGTCCAATCGATTATGAATTACTACATGTCCAATCTATTATGAAAATTACTACCACCCCCCTGACGACACAATTTTGGGATGGCCTCAAATCTCTCGTTGCAACCTGTCAAGAACAATTTTTAAACAATGAACATTTTAAAACAGCAAAATATTTTTAATTTTTTTGAAGTAATTTTCCAAACAACCCACCATATCATATCACTTTAAAATTCGGGTTAAACAATTCCAAGCAAAGCATACCATCTCTCACTTGTCATTGAGTAATTTGTAACATTTACCCCATGAGATGCTTTTATTGATGGTAGATACAAAACGAAGATACTGTGGACAGAGATTTTAAGGAGCATTTCCTGATCCCCAGCTGGCCCTTCCACCCCCAAATGCCGAAAGGTGTTAACAGTTCGGGCCGACTTTCGGATCCAGCAATGTTGCCGCAGCCGGTAGTATATTGCCAGTTCAGGCAACATAAAAACAAGATCCCTGCAGAATTCGGAAACCTTAAACGATTCATTTGGATGGGGACTTTATATTGTTTAGGGGGAAGTCAATATTTTACCATGACAAGGTATGTTATGTGCCCAAATTTTACACAGGACCAAAAATTTTCACCTTGGGGTTGTGTTAAAATTGGAAAATTCAAATTTGTCCGTTTTTATTTTTATTGAAATTTTAGGTTAAAAAACGTTTTATTATCACAAAATAGATTTTTTTATCGTAGTTAAACATTATTGACGAAATACTTGTTTTACAATCACTTCTATATCTAAAAATCCCTTATTAAATTAACTTACCAACTTTAAATTTACCGCGCTTGCAATGCATTGTGGAAACAACATGCCGGTTCGGCCAAACATTCTGCCGTATCGCAGTCGGCCGAACTGGTTAAGGAAAAATGCACCTTTGAAAAACTGCCGAAAACAAATCCCAGCAAAATAAATAATTTGATCAACTTGAAAAATGAGATGAATGGTAAAAATAACTATAGTCCATTTCTCGACTTCCGTGCAGTGATGGTATACTTGATGCAGCTTTTTTGTGCCGCGTCACCGGTTACATGTGCGCACATGAAAAATGCCGAGCTTAAGGCAGCGTGGCGGTTTACTGGTGACGACTATCACATGTGCGATGACGTCAATGCCGGCGACCATCAAATATCGTGCCGGACGTCACTGCACGAGGTAGGAAAAATTAAGTATATGAAACTCAACTGATATAGCATAGTAATAAGATGTGCTACAATACTTCTGGCAATAATTTGTAGAGTTAGCTGTGAATTTTGAATGGGGTATCAATCTAAAAACCAGCATTTATTAGAACAACAAAATAATTAAAATTGTACAGATTTCACCAGGTTTTTTATCATGAAAGTTATGTCTTAACATTATGATTTTTTTCTGAAAAATGAATTATCCGAAATCCAGTAAACTGCGTCCCACCATATGATAATTGAATTCCTTTTGTTTATATGAATTTCTTGCCTGTATAGAATAGCTTACATCCAAACATACCAAAATTGTTGCCTCAAAATGTAAAGTGCTTTGGAAAACTTAAAAAATAAATCTAAAGGTGTAAAAAATGCATTAGCTATGATAAATGCCGAAGGCCTTGAACAGGAAATTAAGGTGCTTGTTCCGTATGTGATGTTCTAATCTATACTTCGTATAAGAACATGGTATTGCTAGCATTGTGGGAAAACAAATTGCAGTTTTGATGGTAGAAGCGATCTTGCAGTGCCCTAGCTCCACTAATGTGCTACCGGGAAATGGGTAACCACTAAAATGCCAGTTTTGTTTGTCTTATCATGGAGGACATGCATTCACATGAGGAAAATCGGCCTTTCATCTGATATCAAAAATTGGTAATACTCTGGTTAATCGGGGGAGGGGTCCCAATGATGATTGGAACAAAGCACCTTGAGTCTGGACTACAAAAGTTGTTCCAACAAAACAAACCAAAAACTTGGGCATTTCATAGGATGAGAAAAAAAAATACACTAAGGAGTGGGGTACTTGATTTTGTTGAATTGTAAAGTTGGCTTAAAATTCCTCAATTCTTACATGGGAAGAATAATTAATTTTTGGGAAAATCTCACATTTAGCGCTGATGTTTGCTTCAGTACTGCGTCAATAGATTTCAATTAATTCTTGTTTTTCTGTAACTTATTCCTGTACTTTTTAGGAAGGTTTCATCCTTCATGAAGCAGTGCTTCATACATCAAATCCTTCTCTACACCTGGTTCAATAATGCATGGCAGGAAACGCAAATTATAAAAAAAACACGAGAAGAGAATGAGCCCTCTTGAAGCGGTCAGGCGAAAGAAGAACTTATGAACGACAAACCAGACTGAAACAGAAAGTGCTCGCTGCTCTTGGCCAAACTCCGGAAGGACATCCGACCAGAGTTTAGGGAAGACTTGTTTTAAGTGTCCCGGGCAAGAAGCCGCATGTGTGTGTTGAGTAACCCGGACCAGAAAGGCAAAGATAGGCGAATTGACTGCCTCCCGACAGGATGGACAAAGTCTTTCTCTTTGTTCTTTTTTCTTTTTCTCTTTTGTGTTTGTTGTCTCTTTTTTTCTTTTCTATCTTTTTTTTTTTTTTTTTTTTTTTTGTGTTACGGTTTTTTTGTTTTTTTTTATGGCGTTGGACCTTGTATGGTGGTACTCTTTAAGCCATTCCGTTGGAGAGTACGGACGGTGAGCGGTTGCTCAAGTCGCCTCACTGCTCCAATCGGACTGTGTGTACAGCCACACCACATAGGTGTTAGTGTGAGGGAGTGGATTTGGTTCTGGCAAACTTCATCATGCAGGCTCCAGGTACAGTATACTCGCTCGTTTTAAAAGGCACAATTCAATGGATACGCTGTCCAGCTCGAAGTACGAAGTAGCGACGCAGCGTATACATTGCCACCGACTTCAGTGGCGGTAGCAAAGCACAAGGCACTGAACTGAAAGGCAGTATGGGTATAAGTGTGGTCGTCACTTCATACTTCAGCGCGGACAAAGAACATCCATCTGTGTTTTTGATGAATAATTTAGTATCCAGCCCACAAGTTTAATTATGTTCTTTTTATAAATTTTCAATGCAAATGAAACTAAAAATCTTAATTCAATGATTTGTGGTATGAATTGCCCCAAGGGGGGGCTGATTTTGGATCAATGTATGAATTAATTCAGATCATTTATTTAAAAAAACAAACTGAATGTTGGGAATGGTGTCATGATAAATTATGGTACATGTAACACACTCCCCCTTTGGTTAGATAATGGTCAAAAATGCGTTTTACATACTAAAAAAAATGGCCAACAGACTCAGGATCTGAAGTTGTGGACGACTAACGTTTTCCCTTTATACAGAACAGAAATTTCATGAAATGTGAGAACACAGATTTCTAGGATAACCTAAATTGCCCTAAAAGAGTGGGATTTTTTTTCAGTTTCTCTGAGTTTTTGTACACAAAATTAAGGGGCAAATTCATCCTACCACTAATTTTAGTCCAAAAGCCCCTGAATTCCATCATTCCAGACAAAATTACTTAAGGACTTCAATATAGCTAAATGTTATTGCAAGATTTCAGTATCTAATGCCAAATTCAGAAGACGTTTCATAGAAGTTCCACGATGCAAATGAGATTCTGCCCTTTATTCAGTCAAGCTGTACTGCCAACATCATACAGTAAATGACGGAATCAATTGTTAATACCTCATTTGCATACTGAGGACTTCTATTTGTTTGCCCAAATAGGCATACTTCAGCGCACTAATTTTGGTGTTTCATAGATTAAATTATGTTGTGTTTTTAGTTATAAAATTGTGGAATTGTTGCCCTTTGTAGAATCAATTCAAGTAAGGCTTAGAAAACGGAAAAGAACCACAATTGAATGGCGATGTAGAAAACGGCAAAATTTGGTCTAAAGTTCGTATGGGTTTTGAGTCCCCACGCTGCCAAAATGTTGTACTCTGGGACTAGGCCTAGCTTGTTGTCTCTCTATCCAGAGTATATATATTAGGGAATGCTAGAGTCCTAAGTGTGTAGGTCTGTGCCTTAATAGGAAGCCACCCTATGGAGATAAATATTTGGCATAATAATTATATCAGATTTTTGAAATGCCATTCTACAAGATTACGGTCCTGTGCCGATTATGATGCCCTCAGGAAATCGTCACAATATATCGAGTCACTAGCACTGCAAAGCGCACAATCTATCAGCACTTAAAGATGTAATGTTCATAACAGTACCAAATATCGCTTAGGGCAGGGATTTCTCAATTATATTACAGCTGTGGGGCCAGAGAATGCTCAAACATATTTTAAAGTCCATACTTGAGGGCCAAATGTTTACCTTTATATTTAGAAGTCTAGAGGCCCGCGGGCCACCTATTGAAAACCTGGGCTTAGGTTGATAGGCAATGAGATAAAGTGCCTTGCCCAAGTGATACAACAATGGCTGCAATGGGGCTTGAACCCATGACATTCGGATCATGAGTTGGCTGTCATCACTGAGACCCACATGTACACTCAACTGTCTGTATCATTTCCTAGTGTCAGCAGAATCAATTGTAAAGTGAATTTCAAGTGTGGTGTGTAGAAGCTAAACCATTGCCAAATTTGCCAAATTGGCATTTTCCTAATGAAATATGGTTATTGATGTAGTAAAAATGCATTGTTTCAATTTGCTTTAACTTTTTAAGAAGTAAAAATTTGTTAGGTGATCCCTGTGTAAAACATCAGCACGTTTTGTTTAAAGTGTCAAAAGGCGCTTACAAATGTTGTTTTAATATTGATGTTTGCTTGTTTGTCAAATATGACTGTATTACAAGGTCAACACAAACCTTTTTATTTAGGGCAGCTGCATGTATGTATCAGAAGATGATTCTTCAATTCTTATAATCTGGGGCATAGTTGAATGACCAGCACTCACGTGTAGTGAAGCACTAATGCATCATGGGTGTAATTCAGGTATTATTGTTGCATCTACAGTCATGTTAACTTTCTTTATCCAATATTGCTAATTGTCATGGGGTTGTTTTGGTTGAACTGTTTGATTGGAAATGAAGATGTTCTATGTTATAGCAGTTTACATGCTGCTGACTCGAGATGGAAAATAATTGTCCATCATAACGTACATTAACAAGTGGAATTGGTCCACTCTTTGCGCCAGGTTGGTTTATGATTTAGGCCATTTATTGTTGTTCTTTTGAACCCAGTTTTTCACAGTTAATCTAGGCAGGGGTCTAACTGGCGCCCACACAGACCAATCCACCTGCATACAACTCTGATATGACCATTTGGCCCACCAGCCAGCCAAAACTAAAATATAAAAAGCAGAGAAACTTCTTCAAAGAAAGTCCCTGAAAATTGTTTCCCCCATCAGTCCAGTTGTTGTGTCGGGACTAGCAGTCAGTAGCAGTATGTCCCAGAAATGTTGCGCCCCCCCCCCCCCCCCCCACCCATGAAAATGAGGTAAATAACCCTGCAAGTGGCATTAGTCAAAAATTGCATCCAATTCCAAAGGAATGTTTTGCCTGAAATAGTAGCATTTTGTTGGCAAAAATATTGTGGGGTGGGCCATTTGCGGACATGGGCCTATTCTGGTGTTTTGAAGGAGTACGGGCTATGCTTGAAGACCTTCATTGAACTACTGAATACTGCTGTTTTTGAAAAATGTTGAGATTAGAATACAAACACACAAACACACAGCACAGATAATCTATAGTGTGGAAAAAGGGGCATGCCATGAAAAAAGCATGGTTTATCTTTGTGGTGTGTGGGTGTGTTCTACCTCTCTGAGCAGTATGGGGTGCTCACGTTTGGTATTTGCATCTGACCTTCAAGGATCTTCAAAATTGCATTTATGTGTAGGAAATGAGTTTATATTGGTAAGGTGGGAGGGAAAGTGGATCAGCTGTTGGCATTTTTTGTTCTCTTATAGTTGATTATTAATTACATAAAAAAGTTTTTTTTTGTGGATTTTGTTTTATTGTCTGTAGGGGTGTAGTGTGTAGTGTGTGTCTCATCACCAAGTGGGCATTGCGTTCATTTCAACGGGTTTCCCCTCAGTTGGGTTTAGTGACTTATCCTCTGGTAAGCAAATTACTGTGAGAAAAAACGTGACTTGACCTGATTTCCGGATTGCTCAGGGCCTAGTGAGAGGGGTGGGGGTGATTTTAAAATCTAGACTGATCATACATGATGATTGATGAATGTTCAGCTTTGTTTTCCAACATTTGCAGAAATAGTTTTGGCTTTTGTGTGTATATTGTAATTTTGTGTTTATGTACCATATTTGTTTTGTTTCAATTGATTTTTAGTCCACCCATGACATTTACTTTTGTTGAATAAATCAATCATGGTGTCTAGTGTCTTTCTGTTTCAATCAAATTCAGAATTATATTATTTTTGTCAAAGTATGATACAGCAAAACTTGCGAAATGGGAGGACAAACAAGAGAAAACTTTGCTTTTATACCATATTTAACATTCTCCTGTCTAAAAAAGGCTGTCATCCATGGAATTGTGTGTTCTCGCATTCAAAGTACAATGTGTCATTTTCAAAGAACTGTTTTCTCTTACAGGATAGCCGAAGGGATTCTAAGAGCTTTGAACATTAATCAGAATTTCCTGATGGAAAAGGTCTTGGAAAAAGATCCTTTACATTCATACTTAAAGACAACTGTTTAGAAATACTAGAATGCCTCGTAGGGTTGCAAATTCCCGGGAAGTTTCAGAGCGGAAAATTTCCATGAAATTTGGGAATTATTAAAGGGCATTTTATGGGAATTTTAGGAAATTTTCGGGAAAATTTGGATTGTTCAAAATCTGTGTTAAAATAAGATAAGGTCCCTTTTTCAATTAGGATATTACTCATACCTGAAATGCTTCAGCAGAACATACAAGCAAAACCCAGCATGTTTTAAAACAACTGAGAAAATGAATAACCACCAACTCTTTACAAAAACATCACATGTTTGGTCATTTTTGTGTCACTGCAAGAAAAGCAGAAGGCACTAGGGATTACTTTGTCCATAGGTCTGTGTGTGTGTTTGGTGTCTGTGGGGTTAAAATGTTACTCTCAATATAAATGCATGCTGTATATTCCGCAAGGGTACAATGATGTTACTTGGTGGAAGAAGGGGGCGTAGTGGGGCGACATGTTGGTTGACCTCTTTGGTGGCCCATTCACAACGTGACAGCAGATGACACTCGGGGGTCCAGGGACTGCAATGTATTTTTTTTATTTTTAACATTCTATCAACCTCACAGTTCTGTGGACCCAGATGAGAAAAAGTCCAATCAATCAGCTTTAACTATTTTTTGTATTTTTATTTTTAATTTTTGTTAAGCTCATTTTGAGTTGATTTTATGTACATATGAGCATCCAATGGCCACTGATACGGCTTAAATATATAACTAAATGGGATTTCCACAAATCTAAATCGACAATGGACTGAAAATTTGCACATTGCATGTTGTTAATCTTTTGTGTCTAATATACTTGAATTCCCTTTCATTACACTGTTTGTAACCATAATCTTGTCAAGTTATTGCTTGCAAAATAGCAGATAAGATTAAAGTACTATTAATGCTATTAAAACAATGACATTAAACAGCCCCTTCCTCCAGATCCAAGAAAAAAAGTGGCATAATATATTTTACAAGCATACTAATTAGAAAATGTTTACATTTTGGAATGAATTTTTTTAATTTTATTTCCTTTGTTATTAATATACAAGAATGTATATTTGTGATGAATTACAGTATCATAAAATTGAAAATTTAAATTTACACTTGAACAAAATGACATTAAATCTGTAGACAAGTTTTGTATAAATGGTCAAAATAGTCTTTTCCAGATTTCAAAACCTCTACTTCCAGTGAATTAAATTCCAAGTCATGCTTACATTGTGTAGGTACCCTCTAGAATAAGTCTATTGGCCTGTAGCAATATGTCATATTCAGCACCAAACAGTAAATACATGAAAGAAGCCTAGCGAACATGTTTTGTAAGTTTTCCGGGTAGAAATGATTTAAATTGTTTCAAACTTCAAAGATACCAAATATTGAAAATTCCGAAAATGTCCCAATATTCCCCATCCGGCCCTTCAAAATTCCCGAAAGTTTCCGAAAGTTTCCAAAATTCCCGGATTTCCACCCCTTTGGCAACCCTTAATAATGCCTCGGACAGGAAATGATCGAGAATAATTTTAAAAGCTAGTTTAAATACGAAACATGGAAGTTTTACTAATTTTCTTAGCAAGATTAAAACTAATTTTTTAAGGTCAATGCGCTCGCTTTCTATAAGTGTATACCAAAAGACATTCAACTTTTCAAAAGAAAACCCAGCCATTAATGATGTCCAAGCATATCATGTAATTTTGATTGAGTAAATTTTTATTTATAAATTAGAGGGAGATTGCCCAATCAAAAGTATAGAAAGTTTTCCTCTTGCTAAGGATGGCCTCCACCCCAAAACCCCTGCATGTAAATCGTTTTGAACGTGAGAGCTAAAAACATTATTTTGTAAGCCCATAGAGTAAACTGTGGAAAATTAATATTGGTTGACCAAAATGGGACATATTTTTGCTCATAACTTCTCAAACCAAAACATCCTTAGCCCTCTTTATAGATTTCACAGGGTTATAAGAAAAAAGTAGGAGCTTTCTTCTTCCTTCAATATCAAAATTTTGAGCACTTTCGGGTAAAATCTGGGGTTCTGGGACAAGGCGATTAAACGTCGCTGGCCAGAATTTCCTTCTCGGCGAGATTATGTACGTCAACCCGGAAGCCCAAATAAGTTTTTGACAACCCTCGTTTAAGTTGTGGTAATTGGTCGAGATATGTGCGCCTATACCTTATTTACTTTAATTTTGCATCATACAATTGCCCAAGAGATTTCTGGCAGTGACTATGCCGATCTGGCCATGGAACCTTTAACATCATTATTGGCTTAGCCACTAAAGCAGTTCAAAAATTATGCCAAGTGCGCTAAAAAGATCGCATCAACTCTTTTTGACAATGTTACACTTTATGGGTTGGTAAAACAACAGCCATTAGTGTGCCTTTTATGTGTTGACTTAAGTTCAAAGGTGCATTTCCCTGTCACCAGCCTTGCTCCCAATACTTGCTATCAAACAGAAGCTTACCAATTTTAGCTTTAACTTTGGATAAACAATGTGGACCAATTTTAAACAGTTTTCCTTTAAAATGCTAAGGGAGTGGAGTGAAACAATAGTTTCCAGGGCAGGCTATGTACTGAAGCTAAAAATAAAACTACATACACCGAACATCCTGTCAAAGTAATGTGGCATGATTTCCCCAGTATAGCATTACATTACTGTGTTAGGTAAGGTTTGGGGTGATGATACAGATTATATCGATTTGAAGATTAGCCATTTGTATCACCCCAAACCAAGTCTAATAATAATTTTAGCATGTATTTTTTCTATTGATTTGGATCTTTTGGAAATGTGAACGAGGGAGGCTTCATATTGATTTCAGACCTTTAAAAATTTGTCAATCCTATCCATAGCAGTAACTTAGCCTTTGATAGGGCTTGCACTGATGCGCTGCATTGTTATGTGCTCAGATATGATTTGGGATGTCAGAAAAATTGTGGCGATCGTCCAATGTAAACAAACTACATGAAGATATGATAAATGTACATGGCCATGTTGTGCTTGCTTTGTGCTATATTGTGGAGCATTTGGCCAAATTTAAAGGGAAATTATTAAAAACAATAGATTTTTTTGCAAATCTTGTAAATTATATTTGAATTATATGTACTAGAATTAAATTGCAATTCTGAGGTTTCCTGTTCATAGGCCAAAACTGTTGTTTTCAATGTTCAATCTCATGCATAGGTCAAAACTGATAAAGTGGGGCACACAAGGCAAAGATCTTGTGTATTGGTGATATTATACATGTACAAACTCCTATTTCTATGAAAGATTGTGCCATGCCTAAAAAAATCACCATTCATTGAAAGAGTTGTCAAAGTTAAACTTTAAGTTAGGCAAAAAAATTGTTTGATTGTCCATAGATGACTTTTTAGAGTTGGGTCGGTCGGTCGGAAAAACATTTTTTTTTTTTTTAAATGTCAATAGCAAACTGTATGGAAACATGTTTGTTTGTATTAATAAGTTAATCAAACACTAAAAATCAAGTTGATTCTTACTTAAAAATGCATCTTTGTACATTATGAAACCCAACTAACATGCTAAGAAACTGTTTAAACATCTTTTTTTACATTTCAGAAAGTTAAAATTGAAAAAAAAAAATTTTAGGAATTTTTCAAAATTAGGGTCGGTATTCTTTTGCACAGTAAAAGGAAAAAAAAAAACTTTTTCCTGATTTCCAAAATTAGGGTCGGTCGGATGAGGACAATCAAACAATTTTTGGGGGGGCCTTATGAATGTAGATTTGGGTATTGCACACACTTTACCACAGCATCAGGAGCGATACAAATCAATCTAGGAAAGGAGTGAAAGTATACTATTAGGAAGTAAACTCTGGGATTGTGGAAAACACATTATAATCTAAGGCCCAGTTTTGGTGTATTTTTGGGGAAACCCCAAATACCAGGGGCTGTCCCTCAGTTAATTGAGCTTTTTGTGTATGTGAACTTGGTGTGTTATAGATCATTGAATTTGAGAGAATTTGTTTGTATTACAATGTAAGAGGCAAAAGGGCAGATATGGTATGTATTGCATTGTATTGGGTTTGAGTGTGTCCGGGGAGTGTGTATTTTCAGTGCAATCAGGAACTAGCATGTAATACATTTGGGTGAAAACCAAGGTGGTAATTTTGGCATTCAGGACATATAACATGGCAGTGATTATTTTGCAACATCTAACCTCCCTGGGCAATACCTGCCTATCTATATGCATCTAAGCACTATTTTGATTGGTTACTTGGCAGATAATATCATGTAATGAGCAAATCAGAGATACTGTAAGAATGGTGGTATGGTTTACACAGAGATATAGAAGCACTATTTTGATTGGTTACTCAGAGTGCTATCATGTTGTGTCCTGTAATGAGCAGTGGCGTAACCAGCTCTTTTTTCAGGGGGGGCACATATATTTTCAGGGGGCAAGCATATATTAAAATTTGTTAGTATAGTATATGGCCTATGTAAATCACTAATTTTTCAGGGGGCAAGATTCCCCACGGGGGCAGCTTCCCCCTGCCCCCCCCCCTCTGGTTACGCCACTGGTAATGAGCCAATCAGGCAGATTGTATTAGAGATGGTAGTGCCCAAGGGGTTTAACCCTCTCTGTATCCACAGTGACTTGCTTGCTTGGCTTGTAGAGCAGTACTTATAATAAGAAAATATTTAGAACTTTAAATTTTTAGTTATAAACTAAAATTATCTGGTTGAATAATTTGCTCTTGAAGCCTGTGAACAGGCCCGTAGCCAGGATTATTTTAACGGAGGGGCGGATTTTTTCAAAAAGGGACCTTCCCCAAAAATTGCAAGGGGGAGGCAGATTTGACAAAAATGGTCTTCTTTTTTACTGAAAACCCTAATTTTAGGCTCACTCATCTCACAACTTTTTTGGGGCTTTTATAGCTATTTTTTGGCTTTTTGGAATGGGGGGGCACTGCCTCCATTCCCCCACCCCATATGGGGCTGCGTGTGAAAATGCCATTTTTCAAACTTTTAGGAATCGGTAGACATTGATTTTGTCTCTGTACACAGATGCACTCTAATGTAATGATTTTAAACAAGGTCCTTCACATGCAAGCTTGTTTTGTAAATCCAATAATATTGACATTTTTTTTTATTTTAATCAAATGTATTGACTTTTTCTGAAATCTTACAAATTCAGTACATATTGCAATAAGGCATATTTTCAAAGTTTAGAAGGCTGCAGAAATTAGTCATCAGGTTTATTCTGCGTACTTTGTTTTGAAATGTTTATGCCTGTAGAAAAAAAATAATTCAAAGCATTTTAATTAATCCAACATTTTAAATTTTGCTTGCTAAGATTTTTTCTTTGTACTTCCAAGTGTTTTTGTTTTTAGTCACAATGTTTCTTAACATATTATGTTTTATGGTGTTTTTTCCCAAAACTTCACAAAACATTTTGTTCAAATTCATTCTCAGGCACAGTCCTGTTTTGTAAAAAAAATCCCCTTAATCCCCACTTTAAATTATTAGGTGGATTTTTAATTATAAAACCTAGTAATGACCTAGAGAATAAATACTGTTGCCAAATAAAGCCTGATATGGCCTAGATTTGGTGTGACCCCCACTTGTATTACCAAATTCAAAGGATGTACAATATGGTAAATTATTCATGTGAATTGTCTAATGGTCCCAAAATGGGACATGTGGCCAAGCTTTATTACACCACAGCTATGTTTATGCTGTACATAGCACATTTTAAGTTTTTTAATAAAACAATTGCAAGTTAAAGGCACAAACTTGGTTTAATCATTCTCATAATCAAGTAGGCCAAACAAAAATATTTCTTGTTTCCGGTTACCCAACTGACCCGCTTGAAATCTGATGTTCCAAAATATTTTTTCTCGATTTTGATGAAATTAAATTTCTGAAGACTGACAGATAATGTTTTCCTAAATTGTTACAAAAGCTTAAATTCAAACCATATTTGGTAACAATGATCAGTGGGAGGGAGGGAGGAGGGGGAACAAGGTCAAGCCCCATTGAATGCAATGGATGTTGACCTTTGGTGCCCCCTACATTGGGAACTAAGCATTTAATACAATCAAAACTATTTCTTATTTTAATCCTATGAGCTCCATCAATAATTTGCACCATTTTTTATCCAAATCGGAGTAATTTTAAAATTTGACCCCTGTAAAAAAATTACCCTTTTTATTGATTTTTGCTGTTTTTAGCCTATAACTCCAAAACTTTTGGCTGCAGATAGTACAAACTATACCTTTTTGGAATCCTTATGATTAAACTATTAACTTGGTATACTTTTCAACATACTTGGATCAATTTCAAAATTTGACCCCTGTTATTGACCTTTGATTCCCGAAAAACCTATTTCCCCACCCCCTACGATAACTCACTTTTTTTGGGTAAATGTTGACACCTTTATCTACCAAAATCAGTTGAAATCAGCTTCTTTAAAAAATTTCACAGATTTGCTAAAAATATGTTTACTTTTGAGTAAAAAACTGACATGTAAATTGTATGACTATGCACTCCTTTGAGTGTGTGACATCTTTATAGCCCTTAAATTAAAAAAAAATAACATACTACTGCCTACATTTGTGCTTTTGCTTTGTGCTTAATTTAAAGTCTCACTCGGAGATTTCCTGATGAGGGCACACTCAATTTTCGAACAACTCATTTTTTTTGCATCTGCATAATGGCCATACTAATCATTGTGTGAAATAGCTAAGCTCAAATTGAAGTCTTTCATATAGAAAAGTCACAACTTTGTTTTAAAAATTAAAAATTCTTCATCCAGAATTTTTGTTATACACGGTATTCTATGGCACTGTGAATTCTGTGCATAAATGTTTACTGCATGAAAACAGAAATCTGAAATTTAAATTTTAATACTGCTGTTTTTCTTCCTTTATCAATTTTTCAGCTTGAAAAAGTTACTTTTGAGAATTTAACAGACTTAACCTTCACTTTTAAGCTATTCCTGCAAATTTCAAATATTTTGACTCTTTCGGGTGAATCACTGATAGTGTCTTTAAGGGAATTAAAGCTGCGTCTGCTGATTCTGAAAATGAGGACGTGTTCTATGGTTTGGCAAGGATAGAATTCACAGTGGATGAGTGTGTTGTAAGACAATCAAGCAAATTGGATTAGATTGAACAAACGTCTTAAAATGATTGATTGATCAATGAGTCGAAGGTTATTGTGAATCAAACACACAATAGATGAATTGGGGTGAAAAATGTGTGTTATCCGGAACATGTACTCTTGTGAGTCTTGGAAGTCTTGCATGCACTGTAGGATTAATTATCTAACTATGACTTTGGCATTCAAACATAATTAGTTGAAGTTCAAGTTTTTTGGTGTGTGCACTAATCATTAACAAATTGACATTACATTGTTTTATACAAAGGCCTGTTATCCCCAGGGTTTCTCATCTATAGGAGTATAGCCCTTGTCATAACCCTGATAACTTAACCCATGGCACTTACCTCATGCCAACCCATGAGAGAATTTGCATGTGTACTTTAATCATTATTTAAAATCCAGTGCTTGGCATTACAAATCTTAATAACACTCTATGAGCAATTCACACATGTATAACTTACTCATGATCTTTACATGTTTGAACTTTACTTGTACCTCTAATTAAAGGTACA
>JAMKCH010056678.1:0-15625 GCA_023653785.1 Ophioderma brevispina | reverse complement strand
TAAAAATATTGACAACGCCCAGTTCTGAAGAGTTTGAAGGCGAGATATGTTTATGTGTTGGAACCCATTAAGAGTATATACCATAGTCCACAACGAGAGAATATAGTGAGGTAAACATAAATTCATGAATCAAAAAGAGAACCGGGGGCGGATAAGTGAAATAATTACGAACGATGGAAAGTTAAGTTGGTACAAAGATGAAAATCTGGTTAGGCCATGGTCATGTTGTGTCAAAAAATTATACCCGTTCCTACTGTATCGGATGGTGTAATGGTTATCAGGCCCAATCTGACGTTTAACGTAGGCATGCGAGTTGTTGTGTGTGATTAAAGAACAAAAATTCCGTCTTGTCACTGTTTAAGTTTCAGCATATTTTGTGTCATCCAGGCTTGTATATCATTAATGCAAGAAGACAGTCTAGAGAGAGCTTGATCAAGGCGTGCTTTGTAAGATGGATCCAAAATGGTGTAAAGCTGGATATCGTCAGCGTAAAAAGGTAACTGACCAGCCGGCAAATCCTGCGGCCGATGGGGGGACGGGTGTAAATAGACAATGATAGAGGGCTATGATGAACCCTGAGGCAGCTTCCAAATGGAAGAGTTGAATTGGCAGATTGAAATCCATTATGCAAAACATGGTAGTGCGATTTGCAGGAATATGACCTGATACATTTAGAGCAGTTGCCACTAACACCCAATGTCTGTTCAAAACGATCAAAGAGAAACTGTGTGTCCCGTATCAAAAGCGGACCGATCAGGTCTAGAAGCACCAAGAACACTCCTTACTGGTGATGGAGCGCAAGTCTATGTCATTCTTAACTTTACCAAGCATGTCGTGCCTATGTGCCAGCACGATAAGCAGACTGTAAGGGTTAACCAGCTATTCTCATGCATGTGATGTGTTATGTTATTTACGGACAGGCTTTCAATAACTTTGAACAAGAACTAGTGTCGAACACTGGACGATAGTGTTTAAGGATGTTGGAATCAAGTGCGGGATGTCTTTAAAACAGGGCTGATGATGGCATGCTTTAAAGCATCAGGAAAACACTCTCTGAATAAAAGACCATATTAAGGAATTGGCATAGCAGGAACAAACATGTGAGTATTATCTTTAACAAACCATGGTGGTATTGGATCCAACAAGCAGCTTTTGCTGCAAACCCCCTGATCAGTTTTTCAACATCTTCTTCACGAAAACTCCCCCAACTATGAGAGAAAACAAGTGCCTCTACCTACATTACTTGAACTATCATATTCACACTGTCGCTTCTGTCTTTTAGAAGCCTGATGGGATCTTATCTACTTTTATCATTAAAATACAAAGCAAAATAATCACACAGTGTTTGAATAGAATCATGAGAAGGTAATATCTTTTTACCACTATTTAAAAAGACATTGAAAGTTCTTAAATAAATCTTGGAGTTAGCTGGCTTTACAAGGCTTTCAAATAAGCCTTTTTGAGTCCTCAACATGGTATTAACCAATACATGTGTCACGGTAGAGTTGAAGGTGCACCTCAAGTCCAGTTTTCCGCCACTTTTTCTCTAGACGGCGAAGGACTCTCCTGGACTCATGTATTATTGAGTGAGAAGAAACTACTAGTAAATAGTTCTGTGTAAAAACAGTGTAAGTTTTTATCTTCCCAAAAGAGAGGACCTGGCTGAAGGGGTGGGGGGGGGGGGAGCATACGTACTGGGCCAGATTGTGAATACTTCAAACTAAGATGAGTATCTATCAGTCACTTAGCCCCCATGGTCTAATGGTTAGGGACATCTTAGGGTTTTGTCTGGATCGAAGAGGCTTGCTGGTTCGAAATCCGGCTGGAGCACTTTTTTTCAGAGCTTGAGTAACTAAATCACATGACAGTGTCCATTCAAATCCGTTGCCAATTTCATGTCATTTGTGTCTAATATATTATTTTAAGTGTCAAAATACCTTTAACGGATGACACATCATGGCAAACATATTTGCTATATTGACATCGTCGCCGCATCGCATACTGTCGTATTTAACATTTTGAGGTTTTGCGAAATTCCGCCTACTTATTAAAATTCACGATTTCTTGCATCACAAAGTTTCAAAATGTGAGGATGCTAATTAATTAGTTATAATTACAGATTTTTATAAGTTTCCTCAAATCACACATCCGTATTTCACATACTGTTTCGTATTGTAAAATCGCCCTTCATTTACACATGTTGCACTATAGAGTCCTATTTTTGTGATCCCAAAATAAAGATTTCACTACAGGCTATGGTGACGTGATTCCTTGTTAATTTCTTAAACAAGCTTTTCACATATAGTGATCTATTTTACGTAACATTGAAAAAAACAATGGTGTAATATGCGTTGTATTTTGCAATACCATTTTTTGTGATTTCCCATACAGACAAACTTTTGTGCCTAATAAGATAAATAATTGCATTATTAAGTGAATTTTGTTTTATATGGACTTTAAAATGTTCTTTCTTCAAAACAGTAATGTAATGTTTCTTTTGTGCTTCGTTTACGTAGAGACATGAAATGTCGCGGTAAGATTTTGAATTGCGAGTTTCTTGGAAAAAAACATGTTTTGATAAAATACGACAGATGTGATGTGGCCGACGACATGTTTGTCTTCTATAAGGTTACTGAGATCACTGGGATAAAATAGGCTACAATAATAAGCCATGTAAAAAGGTCAGCAATTACGAAGCAACCAGGTGCATAGATCATTACTAATTTGCAGTCATTCAACCATGGTATACCATGGTATTAAACAACATGATCACACTATGTGCATACAACCACACAATGAAACAGATGAAAAGTCAGGGGTGATTCTATAATGACTTTTGAAGGTGCTGGTAGTGGAAATACCACACTTCTGGATGTAATAGGACCAATAATGACTCCACATCAATATTGTACCACACAGCCCATATTCACAAAAAGCAGATACCTTTAGGTAATGGATACGTGGTAGTTGATCTTCTTTTTCTCACTTGCATTCTACATGGAGGGAAGAAAAAAGAAAAGTCAATGCTAAACAGACCTGCAAAAATGTGTACAAAAAAGTGAGATTATACCAATGGTCCTTATTGTTAGCATTTCTGACAAAATTACCAATTTCCTATAGTCTTTTTTCACATCAAATTTTGGTGCTTTTATTAAATACTCATTAAGTAATTTTGTGTTAAATAATTTTCAACATTACAGGTACTGCTCTATGGCTGCGATTGGGCAAACACTTTGGGTCCCTAGAGGGCGCCAAAACATTCCACTGTTGTTTTATCTTTCTATATTTTCTAAGTTGTCGCATGACATGTTTGTGTAAAAATATATAGGTTTTGCAGACATGAGCGTTTTCAGTAGTCGAATTAGTCGCCCCCCCCAAATTAGTCGCGACTACGGATATTGGCGGACGATCAAAATGTCTAAATTTTGCGAAGCTTTGAGCGTACTTCATATGTTCAGAATACATGTAAAACCATGCACTGTTTGAACAGTATTCACGGTACGATTAAAGGACATTGTCGGGGACATTACACACTTGTGACGAGTGACAAACACAATAAAACCACTTAATTTCAGGCGCATGATGTTCGCAAATTACGCATTTTTCCGCGCACAAAAAATCAGCATTTTTGCGGCAATAGCCTGAAAATGTGCCGAATCGGCGTAATAACACACCTAAAGGGTCCCGGTAGACAACCATATCCATGTTACATAAGTGTAAATAAACAATCAATCGATCATGTTGATGAAAATAGGCAAAAAATGTTGCCCTTGTGTCCATGATCCCAGCATTAATTCCATCTCAACCTCTCAAAACTATATGTAAAAAACCCAAATATACCGCAAGAGTGTCAATCATAATCAGCACAGAGACGGCTCTCTCTGGGCAGTTGTTTAGTGCTTTTGTGTCCTTTCCCAATGAGTATTTACATAACAGTCCTACCTCACCCCCATTAGTTAAATGGATCAATCCAAACATGCAGTAAAACAACAGTCCCCATTTTTATATGGTAATTGGAGGAGGGGTCTGACATTTGCAAGTGAACAAGAACAAAACAACATAATTAAAGTCCAGATTATTTTATAAAAATCTCATTAAAGAAGAACAAACCTACAATCATCGAAAAACATATTTGGAACAATGATGCAATATATTGGAACCATTGCCATGTTCACAAATGAGATCGAATTGGGGTAAGTCATTGGTCTTTAGAAAGCAGAGGTCTTCCCTTTTACCAATTCTTCCCCACTCCCATTCAATCATGTTGGGGGGCCTGGCGAAGCTGTTGCCAACAATTACTCGGATCAACATTGAATTGGGGGGAGGGGGTCACCTTTTCCCTAAAGCGGTAAAAGTGTTCCAACATTTTTTTCGAGGGATGGTCATGAGTCATTTCCAAAAAAATCATCTAATTTCACGTTTTTAGCGATATTTTAAAAAAATAAGCAAATATGACACAAATCTTTCAGTACAATATATCATAACGATTCTCCACATTGTGGTGAAACTCATGAAAATAACATGTTTTAAGGGATGTTCAAGTATGATGTAAATGTGAGGCAGGTGAATGCATTAATTTACAGGGTGTCTCAGAAAGCAATTACACCCTAAACTATAGGCGACAATAACTTCAAAAGTAGTAGCACATTTGACACACTCTCTTTACCCCGAATTTAAAATATATTAAACACAATTTATTTTAAATTTTATGTAAACATCAATCGTTTCGGTCAGTAGTTGTGAAGAAATAGCGTTATGTAACCACATGCAATGGGACAATTCCTTCCAAGTTTGCTACAATATGCAGATTTGATGTTAACTGCCGATGTTCAATCGTGTTAATTGTTCAAGCTGTCTTCTTTTCAACCGGCCTTGTTTAATAATTTGTGAGTTCAAGGCAATTTTGTTCTTTATTATATAATAAACAATTACTGTGACAATTATAACAAAAAAATCTTCCACAAGAAAAACAAAAATGAGTAAATAACAAGAATATAATCTTTATTAGAAAACAACACCAATAAAATATGTGACCAAAATGTGCAAAATATGTTAGGTGAACCATGGGATGGCATGCAACATTAATGAATTGAGAAGTTAATCACTACTTTAACAGGTGGATAACTGAAACAATAAGTTTATTCACAATAGTTTATTCAAATTAGACATCTATTCCAATAAGATGGTTAATCTACATTTTGAATAATAAAGGATGATTGAGTGCAAATTCCAAATTCTCGCGTTTTAATATATAGGCCTACCATGTGATTATGAAGTAGTGGCCAGGAGTATAAACATCGTATTCCTCTATGACTTGAAGAGTTGATTTGGTCGACTGACCTTTACATTTAATTTTACTTTGCATTTGTTGGCATGCTGGATAATACAATTTAAAAGCATTGTATCAAAACGGAAAATTTACCATCGAATAATTCTTAGCAACAAAAAAAGGTGAAACATTTGGGGGTTGAAACCGTTTCTTAGATTTTTATAATGACAAAACCTAGTTGAATTATCAAACGTTTTCAATAATAATATAAAGCATAAATATTCAAAAAGCTGCATGATGATATGCAATTTAAATTAAATGAAAAGCATTTCTTATTGGCGGACAGCAAATGGTATTAACACTAATTTGTCAAAAAGACTGAAGATGTCGTGAATTTCTTAGTTTTAGTCATTCTTAAGTGAAATGTCTTTGTAATGTATGTACAATATTAGGTTGACCTGGTGCAAATTCATTCTTATATATTTTGTTTCAAATAAAGAAAATGACACAAGAAAATGGAAAGAAGTATTGATTATTTCTCGCTGTTCTGTCTGGTCACTTATTACCACAACTTGGAAGGACGTGTCCTTTGACATGTGTTACATAAGCGCTTATTTCTCAAAAATACTGAACCGAATCGAGTTTCTTGGGGGCCTGGGCTGTTTACAAAATATTGAAAATAAGTGGTTTAAGATTCTTGTTAAATTGAATCAAATGTGATTATCACTTTTGAAGTTATGGAGTCCCAATAGGTAGGGTGTAATTCTTTTCTGAGACACCCTGTATATAAATATGACACAAGATCTGAACTTACACAATCACTTATGATTTCCTTTGAATATCGTTAAAACAGAAGATGGCTGTCACAAATATTTGTACATAACTTTTATTCAATTAGTACTCACTGTCAGAAGAACAAACAGCTCAAATACAACTTTAGGGACCGGTCACCATTAACCCCTTTGTTTGAATTCACTTGTGATTGTGCGTGGCAGTGAAGGGCTATACAAATTAAACGGTATTATTATATATGACATTTCTGTTTGGGTTCTATCTTGGATGTATATGGTTAGGGTACATGTAAGTTTGACATTCCGTGCAAATTCAAAAATCATGGGCACTTTAAAAAGCTTACCCATAGACACCATTGGCAAGAAAATAGAGTCAACCCGGGAACGCCTGCTGCATATGATTTCGACGGACAGAGGACTAACTATTAATTGGCAGTGAAAGGACATAGCACAGGTGAGTATGGTTTGACCAGCTAACTCTGCATAATTATAATGTATACAATATAACTCTAAGATAAGAAAACTTATCATCTAAAAAAATTAAACAATCATAAATAAAAATCATATCGGATCAAAATCGTGACAAAAATATGATATGCTACAGGGTGCACAACGATCCCAGGCAAAGATAAATAATTGGTTATAACATTTGGGGGGGCCGGGGGGGGGCTTTTTTTGGAAACACGTTTTTCAGTTTGGCCAGTCTGTAGCCATACTGACTAAGCCAACTTGGGAGAGTCTTCAAACCTGACAAAAGCAAATAAAATCCCGTGACCATAATCATTGCAGGTGTGTTGAGCGAGTTTACAGTACCGGTTTACAGTACAAAAATGCCCTTTTCTGATTTTCTCTATTTAACAATGTTCATTTACTAGGATGACATTGACAGTGTTTCATCCTTAATGTCGATTCAGCATATAGTTAACGTTTAGGGCAAATTGACGCGATTTACACCATCGAAAAGAAAAGTCAATTGATACTATAACTATAACATTGTTTCCGGTGTTAAGCGTTTACAATGTGTGTTTCTATGTGTAAAGCGCTGTGAAACTTGTGACGAATGAAAGATATCACATGTACCTAAATTACAGAGTCGACAACAGACTTGTCAATTAGTATGTGAAGACACATGTATCCGATAGCGTGAGAATATTGTAAAAGGTGAATTTGCCGGTCTACGTTTTAGATCAATGTGTAACAAGTAGGCCGACAAAGTGGCGTAAACTATTGTTTTAAATTCAACTAATTCACTCAAAAAGATAAACTTCAATGTTCTTTGTATTATATCCACCCCACCCCCCCATTTGGCTTGGCAAATGTTTGATTTTTTTAAAATGATATGGTGTTAAATGGCATTTCTAAGTTGATAAATTCAAAATTGGAAGAAAAAGACAGAATTTTTGTCTCCCCAGAGCAGTCGCTGCCTCACACACGTTGGGACGATACTCCGTGGCTTTGCTTTGGATATTTGTTTTTGTTGTTGTTTATTTTTTTGTCTGAAGTATGTGTGTTTTGGATTTTGTTTTGTTGCTTATTTTTCTCAGTCTGAAGCAGGAAGGAAAAAATGCATAGGATCACGAATATCAGAGCGCCTTAATGACGAAATGCGCCTATACCGTATTTGTCGCAGTCAAAGTCGCGGACAAGCCGCGACGAATGAAGACGCAGCACAAATAATTATCTCTCCCCCCACAGATGCAAAAGTACCGGCTATCAATGTTGAAGAAGAAAAATATCTAATTGGGGACTGGGTAGGAGATATGATTACTTCACACTTCCAGGTGGGTGGTAGAGGTAAAAAGCACCCGACAGCCGTGTTTCTTCTGGCATTCTCGGTGTAGTGCAGTGGTATAGGAATGGAACAAAAATCATCATGTGCGGGTTCGTGTCATTACGGTGACCTTTTTTCGGTTTATACTCATTTTTTTGTAAGTTGCACAATTTCTTGAGCAATATTTTATTTGACGATATATTGTCCATTTTACTTTGGTGGTTTGGCATTCCGTGATAAATAGCTTAGTATTTCAATAAATGAATCAATTTGCTGAACACGGTGTTATTCTGCTGTCAATTTTATTTTATTTTGAAATCTTATTTAAAAGCTCTTATTGACTCATAGTCTACATTCTATGTCCTTATGATTTGGAGAGAAAGCTTTACGATATGAAGGAATACGACTTTACTATTTTGGTTGGTTATATTATGAGTGCTTATGTGTGCGTATATAATCTTCCACGATATAATTATTGAACGGTCCCTTATTGCAAGTAATTTGCACAAAGAGTTATGTGAGTGTACCTATAATTGTATGGCTTAATCCTGAAATTTGAGTATCTATATATTATTTAGTTTTTAAGATACTAGTAAAAAACGTGAATTTAGAGATATTTTTTGCATTTGCTCAGACAATATCGAAAAAAATATTTGGAACACTTGAGCCAATAATATTGGAACCATTGCCATGTTCACAAATGAGATCGAATTGGTTAAGTTCAAATGTCTTTAGAAAGCAGAGGTCTTCCCTTTACCCAAATTCTGCCCCACTCCCATCAATCAATGTTGGGAGGCCCTGGCGAAGCTGTGGACAACAATGACTTGATTAAACATTGAATTGGGGGAGAGGGCGGTAAACATTTTTCACCAAATCGCAAAGTGTTTCCAACATTTTTTTCGAGGATTGTAGATTTGCATCCAAAAAAAAAATCATGGTGTGTTTAATAGATAAAAAATGTCATTTAGCATGAAACAAAATAGCACCTGAAATATGGCCGCCTGCATTAAGCTGCATGCCCACATCATGGCCTGGCGGCGCAATTTGATACAAAATTAAAGCTACATAAACAATGAATTAGTAGAATCTTAACTGGTATTGCAAATTCGATCGAATTTACAGGTGAGTGATAAAATTATTGTGTGGTTCATGAGCATGCAAAAGTCATAAAAGATCAGTATAGTTCAAAAAAGCTGGTAGTTTACTGCTTGGGGGGAATTTCCAGCTAGCCGCACATTCCGCAATCTGCTCAGGGCAGTGCAGGGTGAACCCAGCAATTGAAGAAAATATATGCGGCAATTGGAGACCAGCTAAAATCTTGAATACTCATTGATTCACATTACTCCATTGGGCATTTAATAAATGATAGGCAGAAGTACATCCCACGTATCGGTATTTAGTGCTTAAAACGGACTTTTTCTCCCTCTTGTGATGCTTAATGGACTCCCGATAGTTGTAGCATAGCATCACTGGAATAATACCAAATAGTCGACTATTGCAAAACAAAAATCGTAGTCGCGACTATGCCAAAATAGTCGCGGACGCGCGACTATAGTGGACTTGTCGTGCAACTCTAAATATATAACAAGGTGACCAAAATGTTAAATATAGGAAAGATTACTAATAAATTTCACAGAGATCACAGCTCATTTGCATGGGTGTACCAGGCAGGTATCCCACATGGGGTGATAGTGGTAAAGGTACTGCGTGTGTACATCGGGGGGGTGATTACCCACTTTGGCCGGCGATGCAGTATCATGTGGGTGGGGACTCGTGGCTACTTACAGGTACTTCAAGGTACTCTCATGAAGAAGTGGTTGTAGTGACAAGAACACTGAAAAATTGATATGTAGTAGGGATTAACACTGCAAGCAATATCCGCAGATACAGTGAATGCTGTACTGTCGGCAAGAGAACACGTGTGTAAAACAGCATACTTAACATGTGGATAAAAAAAAAGCCAAATATTTTGTTTGCCTACTAGTGATGAACAAAGTATAAAGTACAGCAAAGGGTTTCACCACAGTTACAACCTGAGATCCTATCACCAGAGACAAACATGAAAATACTTGGAAAACCACCTAAATGCAAAATTCCAAATCAATTTAAAATCTTGAAATAGCATTTACACGATGAGCTATATTATACATTACATGCCCAGAGGTCTCTGCTGTTGAAAATTGGGCTGCGTCAGAATACAGAATATACATATATCAAGATAACAGATTCTGGGCCAATATGTTTCCATCAATATGTAGTCAGTCTTATGACATTTTCTTAATGCAAAATATTATCTCATGGGTCAAGGCAGAATGCTATATTGCAAATATGAGAGTGCTTCTTAAAACTGCCTTAAGCGTGTACTTTATTCGTAATAGAATTGCTTCTTACAACCTAGTTCCCGGGACATGTCGAGGAGTTAAAATCTGAAAAGCCAAAGTGTCACAGGATAACATCAACTGCCAACATGCAGTGAATAAGTAGACAAAATGTTCTCAGATAATGGCGATTGGAATGTGTTTCTTTGAACTGAAAAAAAACAAAAGTTTGCACATTTTTTTACCTCACTTTAATTGCCAGAAGACCAAAATGTTTTCAAGTTTTCAAGCTCGCCAATTACGAACCAAATTCTTATTATAGAATAATGATTTCACTAATTAAGAGTTGCATCCATCGACTAACAAACAAAAAAAAAAAAAAAAAAAAAAAAAAAGTGGAACAAAGAGAAATACAACTTTTACAGCAAGCAAGCACGCACGTGCACACAAACATGAAAGCTACATTATACTAATGATTAGCTAAAATACAAAAGGTGAGGATATTTCTCTGCTAAATTAACCAAACCGATAATGATCAACTCAATCACCTACACTGAACACAACCCCCACACTGAATACAACCTGAGCACCGAACTCTGTCATCAGCTCCGAACTCCACTGCCAGCAAGGAGGTCTGCTGCCAACTCCTCACTACCACCAACACTTAACTCAAGTACCTACATCTGCCACCATTAACACCACTCAACTGCTGGCATTTAACTTGATTGCCTGCACTGTCTCTTATAATTATATGAAACTTTAACACACACACACATACATGCACACACAGACACACACACGCGGATGGCTCCTGCAAATCCTTGCGACACAAAAATCAGTTTGGTGCTCTTTTTCCAGGGGTTATTCTATTTCTCTTTGACTAAGTAGCACTTACTAGTTACTTAAGAGCATCATTTTACCTTTACGATGATGTACCATTGGCTGCAAGGTATTTCATCAATTTATTTAGTTCAAATTGATGCATGTAAATTTATTCACTGGTAACAGTGTTATTATCTAGCCATTGTTGACCAAATGATTTTAAAATCCCATTTATATACATCTGTGGACAATATCAAAGCTGATTTATTGCTATCTCCAGTAGATAGCAAAGATATTTATGCTTTATTGCTATCTCCAGTAGATAGCAAAGATAGTTATGCTATAATGAAGTTAAGTGCTTAGACCTGCAAGCATATGCACAATGCAGAACACACACACACACACACACACACACACACACATGCATGCACTCACTTACTCACACTCACTCATACCACCCACCCATGACCTGCATGGACACGCATACACACATATGTACACACACACACACATATATTTTGTATGACCTATACTTCTAAGGACTTCAAAGGAATCACATCCTCGGCAGATAAGCCAAACACGGAATAAATCCCATTGTTACACTTCCGAGGACCTTTGTTCGAAAGGACTTCTTTTGTGTTAGGTCCTCGAAAGTATATGTCATACACATACATTCTATCTCATTCTCCCACCTAACAAATTCATCTCTCTGAAAAATATCAACCACAGTCAAATCTCTTAACCTTTAAGCAACAACCTAATGGAATTATTTCTGTAACTGGCATTGATTCTTTGTACTTATATTTGTCCTTAATGCCATTACCATCTGTTTGTGTGGTTATGGTACTGCTATTATTAAACAAATAATGTTTATGAATGCAATGGTAAGAATATTTTCACGAGTTGAAAGATGAAATATTTCATTAAACGAGGCTTAAGATGCATGAGGCATACAATAGAAGGAAACGTATGAAACAAAAATGCACGCTAAATGGAACAAGAATGCACAGTATGTGACGTAGGCATGCACTATATCATTTATTGAATGACACATGGCCCATAATCCTTCAATAAAATGATCTTTAGGATCTACTTATATAAACTGTCATGATTAGGAAAAAAAATAGTTTGTCTCAAAGCTGATGAGTGGCTTGAAAAGTAATGCGGTATGCGGTATTTTTTTTTAAATTTTCAACCCTCTGGGCTCGGCAAATAATAAAATACAATGGCAGGCATCCAGGGATCGTTCAAACTTTCACCGTGCTTGTACATCTACCATGTTATCAATATTTGCAGTCAATCGGCAGTATCAAAACATCAGCGATTTCCTGCCTCAGATCCACACATGGATTTCCCCCAAACAAGATTTCAATTGCAATATCTTTAAGAGTTTTGTTCTTATCAGTTTTGTGGAGGATCCATTTGTTTATAGTTGCAGATTCAACTTTAACTTTGAGAATAACTGTATCCATCGTTACTTTCCGAAGCACATGTATATACGCGACGTTGCAATTGACCTATGACCCGCACACCAGTAAATAAAGTGCCGCATTGAAATACACGTAAATATACCTGTGTTGAATGCGCGATTTTGAACTGAAGCAGCAAGATTTTGCAAGGAATCATATCTCAATGGATTGCACATCGATAAAACTTTAATATGTAATTAATGTATGGGGGTCTTTCGATTTGGTTTGCGTAGCCGACGCTAAACCGCCACTTTAGTGCCATGCCAGTTTCCACCCGTTTTGAGACTGCACACTTTACGGAAGTATATTTGCCATTTATTGATGGTGAAGTGTTTCATTCACACGCTGGTGCCCAGTAAGTATCGTCTCTACACTCACGTTCAACGTCAAACATAGTCATTTCACCGCCGCCGAGAGTCGCAGATTGCGTGATCGTGCATTTTCACAATTCAGTTTTCAACAAAAATTGTTGGAGTTCATGACTTTTTTTTTTTTTGAAAAAAAAAGTTCCGCACAACTTTTTGTCAATTTTCGGCAAAATTTCCAAACCGCGCGCCGTACAGCTGAGACAAACCATTTTTTTTTTACCTTTATAATAATGATTTTTTTTTTAAGTTTTTTATTTTTTTCAACAAAAAAATTTCCCAAAATACAAGTTATGCCTTAACATGTCACCAACTGTAAAAACAGGCCGATTAGGATCGGGGATGCCCAACTATTAATTATAAAAATCCTTATTTCAAGCCTTGATATTTGCAGCTATACTACTACGTTGCGTTTTAGGTTCATTAAAAAAGAAACCTAACAATCAAAATTTCAACATCCAAAAATTGAGGATGTATGTCACACAAAATGTGCCATTATTGCTTATAGGCTAGTGGGCAAGATCTCTAAGCGTTTACAGGGGACGCACCCCTAACAAGTACATAATTTTGCTAAAGAAATTTGGTTAAAATTATCAAAATCATCTACGCGCGTGTTCTCACTTCTAGATTGGCACATTTTATTGAAAATGATTAATGTCATTTCCTTCCCTTTTCCCTAATATCATGCCAAGGGCTGTCACACCACGTTCCATTGACTCTGGCAATCATGGTGCTTTGCTAAGTAATGAATGTATGATAGGACAAACGACTTCAGATTCTCTGGGACTGCAAAGCCAGCTATGTTCCCTGACGTTAAAAGCTTTCGAATTGTTTTCCATTTCAACCGCCGATTAGATGAGCTACAGAGCCTCATTACGAAGTAAATAAACTCAAACTTCTGCTGGGCGTTAATAACTTTGACGTATATTCATCATTATTAAAATGAAAGAAGAGATCAAAATCATGAAAAAAAAAAAAAAACAAATTTTGATTGGCAAGCTATGAACCTAACATCTTGGGCAGAACCAACACCATAACTTAATCAGATTAATATATGACCTCTTTTCTATTCAATTTAAAAGTTGTTCGGCACCTGTTCACCTGCATTTCATAAAGGGTTGTGGGGAAAATGAGTTTCGATTTCTGCTATAAGCGTAATAAAATTGCAGTAGAAAGGGGGTTTACGCAGGCAAGTTTTACGGGTTTTGTTCTGCACAAAGATGTTGTCACAGTTTTACGCAAACAATTTTTTTCTCATGAGCCTTTAATTCCCTTCGTTTCCCTTTCGAATAAAAGGCTTGAAATAATAGTGTCACAGAAAATTGAACCCACAGTAGAACTCTAACTTTATTATTCGTGAAAGAGGACAGGGAATTGTGTTCCACGTCATGAAATATAGCGAAATCTAAATCGGGGTTTATTGATAACACCTGCATCTTTTCAGTTGCAGATAATAAAATGGCTCTGCGTTTCCGATGAAAATGAATCTGTGAAGTGTTTTGGCTTTACATACCGAGTGGATTTTTCTTATCAAATATCCCCCATTATTTGCTGGAGTCAATGAATCATGTGTGTATCGCCCATATCACTGATATTTCATACGCGGAATACGGTAAGTCGTGTAGCCCCCCCCCCCCCCCCCTGGTTCTAAAATTGAAAACGTAATTAACCAGCGGTTGAATATTCTCAAGACTGGAATAATACCGAAATGCATTGTGGGAAAGGATTCGGCCCGTAGCTATTGTGTTTCACCCTTGTCCGTGTTTTGCGAAGTCACCGAAGTTACCCTACAAAAAACGTTCAATTTCCTCACTAGGTTCATAGTTCAGACCCTTACGGTACATATTTAAAAACAAAACATAGTAACTGACCCTCTGATCAAAAATCTCCATAAACCTCCGGTTTCGTTTTCCGGAGATATTTGAGATTTATATTAGTTTCATTTGCATGCCTTCGCTATGACGGACTGAGACGTTAATCTCTCGCGCAGTACTAATTGAGATAATGTCTTTCGCAGACTGTGACACATACTACACACTTTCCGCACCGCCTAGATATTCATGGTAAAAATTGAGATACATTTTAATTCATTTCTCGAGATGTGCCCGATAATAGAAGTGAGAACACCGTAGAACGGTATTTCTATAATTTTAGGAAAAATTATTTCGGAATAATTATGTATTTCCCAGGAGGTTCCACTGTGGTCCTTATCCAAGCATCGTTTTCCCTTTTCATCAATGCCATAGTAATCAGTGCTATACTGGCAGATTAATAGGGAGTTTCACTGTACAGCCCCTGGCACTTGGACATCTAACACAATATGAAGGTGATATTTGCCGCTGTAAAATGTTACTCTTTTTGAGATTTTACTGGTCCTTTCATGGTCCTCCTCAAGCAGAATAAAGAACCCTGGTCTAGATCCACAATCTTAATCCAGAAGGTATCCTAAACAGTTGAGACACTTATCATTTTACTAAAATGCTAATGTGACCCAACGAGCCTCTTAGAATAGGGGGGAAAGAGTTCCATATGCACCCACCCTTCAAAGTTCTACATGTAACAAATTCTTTGTATTTTTTGGCCTTAGGGTCCGGGTCAAAAAAGTTTTCCTTCCTGAAGAATTTTAATATGGAACTTGTTTCCACATAGGGAATATGATGGTATGCTTATGTTTTGGTATGCTGTTGGAACTTTGGTGAGTTTAGATGGTGGTGTAACATTGGCCCAGCATTGCAAAGTTTACCCAGGTAATATTTCCCTTGTTGTTTTCACAATTCCCCAACAAATTGGAATAACTATTGCCCACCCAAGACCTTAGTA
>JAMKCH010056677.1:0-12025 GCA_023653785.1 Ophioderma brevispina | reverse complement strand
AGAAAATGAGGGGTCAATCAAGCTGTAGGCCAATTATTAGCGAAGAGATGGGCAAATATTGTCTCTGTTTTTCTTTTCTCAAATTAGTGACCGGGCATTATCAATTTGCTGGGCCATTGAATCAAGGGCCGGATCAGGGGGGTGCGACGCACCCCCCAAAAATGACAAAAGTCCACTTTTTTCATGTTGAAGGCGCTTTGCCATGTGAAGTCCGATTTGTGCGTTAAATTTTGGCCGGCGTATTATTGTCAGGGTTGTGGCTGAACCCGATTATTATCGGTCATACAGTTGTTTGCCATATTACTGCTATTTTAATGATAGTGTTGTTGTCAATGTTTCATTGCCCAACCGCCCCCCCTTCAGATTTTTGATGCACGGTAAAAAAATTTGGGGCAACCGGCGGAGCGAGCGAGCCGAAAAAAATTGTTTCTTGTCTCGACCAAAGGTCCTCTCCTGCAAATCACCACCACCCCCCAAATCAATTCCTGCTACGGGCCCTGCCATTTGATATACTGTACAAATGTACGGCAAGGTCATTTTTTTCAACTTGGAGATCTTGGATTATTCTTTCTGTAGGCGCATATATTTAACAAAATCCTGCTATCACTACAGTATTGTCCGTTATCAAAGTTTAGGATTATTTTTCTGTTTTTCCTTCATAATGAGGGTTTAGAGTTCAAATTTCAAAAATTTCTCATTTTCCCCATAGGGTTACACAGTTAAGAAGGTGACTTCGATCACAGTGTGTTTGGTTTGAAGGGAGCCCTCTAATGAGAGAATGTGGTTTATTCTTAGTATCAAATGTTTCAGGTGGAACCAGGTGCCATGCATGAGCATTGTTAATTGTATTCCTTCGCAATCCTTGTGATGATCTGGAGGACAAACAAAAGTCCAGTCAATATAATTTACCTTCCGTGCAAGGCCCTATAATCCTGTGTTTTCTCTGTCAATAATGGGAGTACTATAGTCCTAATGCAGTACAGTCAGGAGCGTAGCCAGTTCCGATAATCGTAAAGTAGACTAGGTTTTTCATTTCATTTTATGGTTGACTTTAACATTGGACTGAACCTCTAGTTACGACAAAAGCCTATTCCGGGCCAGCGTTGAAACTACAAAGGACTATGTAACTCATGGTAACTAACACTCAAATACAAGTGTGATTGTGACTGTCATTCAACAGTTCAACCCCGAACCTGTTTTCCTACCAAACATGATCTTGAGAAATCAAATGCCGTCAAGTATTGCAAGGCCATACATTTGTTTCACCCAGTTCCCGAGATTTATCCAAAAGTCTTCTGGGATTTTCGATGTTTCCAATTTCTTTCTCTATTTCTCTTCTGCTTTCGCCTCGAAATTCCTCTGGATTTTTTATTATGATGGGCTAAACAGTATCCTGTCGGTCAGCACGAGGTCAGTTGAAATTAAAGAGCCCAAATAGATCGGGAAAAGGCTGTCAGAACAACAGAGTATAGCAAACTGTAGGAAATCAGTAGATCATGATCACGGTCGTATTACGTGGGCTGTGTTATTTACGGCTAATTATTAAGTCAATACGTGCATAACTGCATGAATTTAAGGACTCGCACTGAAATAATCTCGAGGCGGCGCTATCGCTACAAAATCGTGTATGGGCCTTTTCTTACAAAATTTCACCCACCATTCACACCGCCGAATCCTATGATATACTTTCATCGAAGCGAGCGTTGGCATGCGCAATAAACCCATTGCAATACCAGACATTGCCTTGCCCAAGAATCAAGTGTTTAGCGGCTCATGAGCAAATCGTCGCTGTGACTGGGGAAGTATATCATGTGCTTAAGAATGTTTACAAATTTGGTCGCACATGTATGACCTTTCATTTCACCTGTGTTATCTCATTATCTCGCTTGGTCATCCGTTTAGGACGTTTAGGTAGTCTGTGAAGCCGAAATTGTCGTGCTATGAAAATGTAAAACCATAATGTCCACTTTTCAATTTTATTTGTTTCCTTAAACCACTTAAAAACACTTAAAAAACGTGTCAGGATTGGTCTAAAACCGATGTCCGTTTCAGCCTAAAAGGAAGGTATGATTGTTGGATTTGAGTATTATTAGAATGTTAAAGTAAACGAATTGTTTGGACACATTGGTCCCTGAAGGGGTTCTTCAACTTTTTGTATGACTTGAGGGCCAGTATAATATGTCAGGTTGATAAAAGATAAGGCTACATCGAGTCATGCTTATGCAGGACGTGGCGCTAGCCAGCCCGGGGTTCCATGGCAATTTCCCGTAGGTGGCAAACAAATTGCCCATCACAAGCAAACATTTCCCGGTCGTAGGCAAAGAATTCCGAAAAGGGAGCTAATTTAAAAACAATGGAATTCCGTTGTTTTTTTCCCGATTTCCACCAAGATTTTTTTCAGAGGGGCACTCTGCCCACCCCCCCCCCTTTTGATTACATTCAGCCCCTTACCACAAAGGCCTACTGGCACATCCTTACCTCTATCTAACCGTCGTACCGGCGAACTCATTGCAGGCCTAAGCTAGGTTGGTCAGTTGGTTTAAAAATTACTTACTTACTTGGACAGTGAGAAATGCACCCTTGGGTAAATAAACGCAAACAAGCTAACGGAGGTTCGGCACATTTTTTGCGACCATTACTGCGTTCACTAAACGAGCGCGATGTTTCCTCCTCTGACTCACGCAGTCCATGTTCGCGTGTGTTCAATTTCTGTCCAAAAATTATTATCAGACTGTAGTAGCTATAATTTGGGCCTTTTAATTAAATTAACTATACATAGTGTCTTACCGCTTGCTGCTCAGCGCAAGCCACTTGGTGTAACGCCGCTGCAGGATCGAGCTATTATAGTCAAAACGAGCGCACTGTCGCTTCAAACACTATCGTCATGAGCGGCACCGCGCTCCAGAGTTGAATTCAAATCACTCAATGTGATTTGCTGCTTTGGGCAGACGGGCAGCCCAAGCTGCAGAAAGATCGATTTATTATTGGCTTGACGCTTTGCTGCTTTGGGTCGTTGATTGCTAGTTGGACGCAATTTCATCATCAGAGGCAGCAAGCTGCAAGCGTCAGATACTATATAGGCCTTCAAAAAATGGCCCAACTCTGGGTAACCCGAGGATGCCGCGGGACTGTTCGACCTGATAGCCGGGGAGTTTTGATCTTTTTTTGCACCGGTTGTACTTATTGGGCGTATGCCGGGATTTGTTCATCAGTGGAGTTCACGCATGTCAAAAAAAAAAGCCGGGAATTTTAAGGTTCTACAAAAATGTATAAATAGATTTGTGGACCCGCTTCCTCCGAAAAGCTGACCTCTACATGTATCTTAGAACAAATCCTACCAGCCAAATGATGGTCATAATTGATCCGCCATTACTGGGGGGCTTCCAACCCAAAAACCTACCCAACTCTTTTGTACGTCTGTACCACGCTTGACTAAGTATATTCAAAGCTACAATTATCATGCACATTTGGGTGAATTCAAGCCGGATGCACCCCACGATGGCTGCCAGTGAGGTGTTGGAATGAATGTAAAACGGATTAGGGTATAAACGCAGGAAGGAAATCGCCATCGGGTTTGATGACAAAACGCATTTTGACGTTTGTTGCCCGGCTAGCAGCTCAGGGGTCCTGGGAACCTTTTTGGCATTGAGGCCGTGGTTTTGACATAAATTGTGCCCCGCAGGGCCGTGACTTGGCCGGGATTTAATATTTCCAAAACAACACATCGTGTGCAAGTCCCACCATCCCCGGGTACCCAGCTGCCGGGGCATTTTTGATAGGTGTGTAACTGGTTAAAGGAGCACGTTCCAGATTCTTGGTATTGGTACCCCTATTACCGGGAGGCAATACGAATTTGATATCAGATTGAAAGGCTGTGTTTTTCATTGTCATCCTGAAATTTAAGTTGTCAAATTCATTTCATTCACAGATATAAAAAAAATAAACGCCATTTATTAGGCTAACGATCATTACAAGGGTCATGTTATTGAGTTGGTTCTTTACATAGCATTATGCTTCTACCATAAAAACCACAAGTTGTTGCCAATGCCAGGTCTATACATGTAGAAGCAAAAAAGCAAATGAGTCTAAACTTGGAGATCTTGAGTTTTTTTCATGTTGAGTTCATTTGGAGAGATCTCATTATCTCACTATCATGAAGCAAATGATTAACTTTGCCCCTGACAGGGGGCCAGGGCAAAGCCCCAGACTCTCGAGGTTTTAGAAAGTTTGTATATATTATGAACTATAGGCCTACTGCCTGTGAAAGTGTCATTTTTTATTTCCCCCCAAATGTTCATTTCAGTTCCCCCTACCCCAGGTGGGCCCCGGGGACAAGCCCCCTGCTCCCCCCCCCCCCAGAGCTACGCCACTGAATCCGAAAATTACTCGTTTTTAACAAAATTCAAGTATACGATCTTTGTATTCAGCTATCAGAAAAAGAGAGATTTCTGATCTGTTTTTCTTAATTTTTTTTCTGCGACTTCTGGGAGCAGCGTTCCCACGTTCCCGCGGATTTCGATGCCCTGCCCAGAAGGGGTATGCCGCAGACTCCGGTCAGACGTTTTCCCTTCAGGGGGAGCGGCATTGATGTATTGTGGTCGGACATTAAACCCATGGGTAATCCATAAAATAATGCCACCACTTGTAAAATACCAAAAGTGATTGTTTCATGGCATTACTTAGAAAGTACTAGATCTATGCTCACTGTTACTGTTGCACATTGTTATCTAGTGGTGTACTTGGCCATGTGTCTTGAATTGGGCCTGCTCTAGGGTGGAGCTGTTTCATATTTAGAGAAATCTGACATGTTGGTAATGATTAGGTACTTAAAATGTGATTGAATACTTCCCAGTAAGCACTCATTTTAAAGCCTATTTAGTTAGCTTAAAGTGATACCAAAAATTATCTTGATCAGACCTCAATAATTAAATTATGGACTAATTAAGTAAACGAAGATGGAGGGTGGAGCAATTGCGACATGGAGATTGGGGACACAGTACCATGTAAAGTCTATTGGATAATAGGCAAACGACCTTTGATATTGTCCCCACATTCCCTGCACATGTTTGCAGTTCAAATCGATGGAAACCAGGAGCACATTATAGCATATGAGAATCAATTCCAATGATACCAGTAAAGGTAAAGTATTACATTTTCAGTGGTCTTCGCTTTTTTTTTTAAAAGAGATAGAGTAACCCGTACACAGACTTTGTAGCACACAATTCAAGGAAAATGATTTGGGAGGTTTAAAATTGTGGGATTTTTTTCTCTAACTTCAGAGACTTAAAAACTTAAAAGTCGTTCGCTTTTAACCCCCAAACACCATTCACGTTTCATATGAGACAATGAGATATGTAGTTGACATTCGACAACAATAATACAGATTTTTAAAAATGGAATTCAGGTATTTTGGACCTTCAAATAGGACATTTTCAGGAGCGTTTTCGACCAGCTATTGAGGTCAACGCGATTTATTGTTTTCGTGTACAAGGAAAATAACGCTGTTTGCGTGACCCTCCTGATTGGACGACTGTGCCCATTCTCTGAATCAAGCTTGTCAAGGAATAATGAGCTCATTAAATGTTAGGTCTAAAGGAAGGAAGCGCCACAATCGGGTTGAAGCATTTGACGTTTTTGCCCGGCTAGCAGCCTCAGGGGTCGGGACTTGGCATGGGCCGGGGTTTGACATAACAATGTTGCCCCGCAGGGGACGGGACTGGCCGGAGTAGTTTTAATATTTCAAAAAACACCACCTCGTGTGCAAGTCCGATTGGAAGTGTCCCGACCATCCCCGGTACCCAGCTGCGGGGCATTTTTTGAGGTGGGTAACTGGTTAAAGGAGCACGTTCCGATCGTCTTTGGTAACCCCTGATTTACCCGGGAGCATACGAATTTTGATATCAGATTGAAAGCTGTTGTTGGTCTCATTGTCATCCTGAAATTTAAGTTGTCAAATTCATTCATCACAAGATATGAAAAAAAAACGCCATTGTTAATGGCTACGATCAGTACCAGGGCAGTATGGAGTTGGCTTTGCAATACGCATTCTGCGTCATACCATAAAAACCCACAAGTTTGTTTCCCATGCCAGGCTCTATACAGGTAGGAAAGCAAATGATCTAACTGAGCTCTGGAGTTTTAACATGTTAAGAGTCATTTGGAGAGCTCTCATTATCTCACTATCATGAAGCAAATGATCTATATTGGCCCCTTGACAGGGAGGCCAGGGTGCGAAGCCCCAGAGCTCTCGAGTTTTAGCAGGTTTTGTTAAATTATGAAATATAGGCTACTGCCTGTGGACAGTCTAAATTTTATTCCCCCAAATGTCAATTCAGTTCCCCTCCCCCAGGTGGCCCCCGGGCCCCCCCCCCGGGACACAAGGCCCCTTGCCCCCCCCCCAGCTACGGCCACTGAATCCGAAAACTACTCATTGTTTTAATCATTTCAAGTATACGATCTTTGTATTCAGCTATCCGAAAATAGGATTCATGATATTTCTGATCTGTTTTTTTTTCTGCGACTCGGGAGCAGCATTCCCACATTCCAGCGGAATTTAGATGCCCTGGCCCCAGAAGGGGTATTGCGGTAGACTACCGGTCAGACGTTTTCCCTTCAGGGAGCGCTTGATGTTAATTGCTGAGTCGGACATTAACACATTGGGTAAGTCCATAAATAAGGCACACACTTGTAAAATACCAGAAGTGATTGGTTCATGGCATTACTAGTAAGAAAGTACTAGATCTATGCTAATTGTTACTGTTGCTTGTATCGAGTGGTGTATCTGGCCATGTTGTCTTGAATTGGGGCCGCTCTAGGGAGGAGCTGTTTCATATTTTAGAGGAAATCTGACATGTTTGCAATGATTAGAGTTATTAAATGTGATGAATACTTCCAAATAAGCTCATTTTAAAGCCTATTAGTTCGCTTTAAGTTGATCCCAAATTATATTTCAGACTTCAGTAATTAACAATTATGACTAATTAGTAAAAACAAGATGGAGGGTGGAACAATTGGGACATGGAGATTGGGACACAGTACCATGTAAAGTCTATATGGAGAATATGAAGCTTCGGCTCTTATTGTTGTTCTTTATTTAACAATCATTTAAGTATTTGAATTATATATCAAATTAAAGCTAATAAAAAGGCCCTGTTAATTTGAGACCATAATAATGTTGTGGGCTATAATTATAGAAAAAAATTATAATTAAATAATGATTAATAGCAAGTCGGGATTGAGTATACAAAAGGACACGATAAACCATACAATATGAGAAAACAATGTTATTCAGCCCAATATGTTTCTTCATACCATTCAACAAGATAACAACTTAAAATAATGAATACATTTCAAGTTCAATGCCTTTAGACCCTAACTTTTAATGAAGCTCATTAATTTAATTAGACAAGCGCGGATGCAGAGGAATGGGCAAGTCGGTCACGCCAAATGCGTTATTTTCTTGTACACAAAAAGTAATTACAATCGCTGTGACCTCGATAGCTGGGTGGAAAACGCTCTGGGAAAATTTCTGATGTGAGGTCCAAAATACCTGAATTCATTTTAAAATCATGATTATTGTTGCGAATGTCAACTACATATGGTGTTGGGGTTAAAAGCGCCGAATTTTAAGTTTTGAAAAAGCCTGGTCTCTGAAGTGATAGACATCCCAACAAAATTTTAAAGCATCCCAAATAAATCAATGAATTGTGCTACAAAAAAGTCTGTTACGTGTCCTCTATCTCTTTTAGAAGCGAAGACCAGGAAATGTATAACTTTACATTTACTGGTATCATTGAATTGAATTTCATATGCTATAACGTGCCTCCTGGGTTCCTCGATTGAACGGCAAACGTGGCAGGGGAATGGGACAATAGCAAGGGTCGTTTGCCTATTTTATTTGTGAAAGCCCGTGAACATGACCTGTCCAACATTTTTAGTGTGAACCAAAGTATTGGGTGACCTGCCGACTAAACTGGCAGTACGTTGCCAAATTTGATAGGTGAAAATGAGTCCGTTTTTATTCGGTAAAAGACACTTTTGACTATCCTGTTTTAATTCTCCAATACAGATTTAAGTATTAAGATTACCAAAATGAATGTTCTTGATTAAATAATAATTAAATTAATCATAATCAAGTGAAGAAACAAGAGAGGAGGAATGAGGAAAGCGTACATATCGAAATGATGAGACATGTACGCCCCAACGGTACTGCAGATTAGGTTATTTGGAGGCGTGTGATTATCAGAAAATTAAATCATCAATGTTTACTTAAAGAGTGGTTAGTTATACTTGTGGTATTCCTCTTTAATCCATATTGACTTCTTGTGCTTAAAATGTGAGCTCCCAATTGAAGACGCGACACTGTAAATCATATTGTCATACAGCAAAAACAATTTGCCTGGGTTAGAACCCCTGTTTACATTTTATGAATGGTTATGGATTACTTTGCAAAATACTTGATTGTGCTTCAGCAGAATCTACTTGCAAGAATCTTAAGACATGGTTTCAGAATTGAATGCGGTTTTAGTGCCAAAGGGTGAAAAAATCATTTCTGAGGAAAAATAAACCATTTCTAAATTTTTAAGATGTCTTTTCAGGGTAAAATGTTCGTAGATATGAATTTTAATCAAAAACCTGTTTCCATCCACCATTGTGCTACAAAAATGATTTGGTGGCAAATTTTGTTCGAAAATCCACACTTTAGGGTGACAAAAAGTTTTCACCTACCAACTTTGAATACTTACAGAGTTTACCCATTACATATATATGCCCATTTACAATGTTAATATATCAGTTAAAAGTATTAAAAACGTATGGATTCAAGTATTGTTTTATCAATCATTTCATTAATTTGACCCAGAAACCATTCAAATTGACATGTCCTGTGACAAATGACATTCAAAATTTAGGCACTTTCGAACAAAAATTCTGCTTGAACAATCACATCTCTGGAAAGGAAGGGGATACGTGATGGTTTACCTGTCAGTTTATTCAGAATTTAATAAGCTTTAAATTGATACTAACTGCTTCCTTCAAGTATAGGAATAATTCCAAAAATACAAAAAATGTTTCCCCTACCACTGATTTTTCCAGTGCGTGAAAAAAAATATCGTGTCCAATAAAATTGGAACTACAAAAAAACTAAAAGAGCGATAGGCTTGAAATTGAATCGATTATGCCCAAACAAGTCCCAATAGTTACCCGGTATTAACTTTTTTTTTTGGCAAAATTAAAAAAAGAAAAAAAGTGAGAAATTTTTTTTTATCAATGTGCGGAATCCCAATTTTCACCTAAAATTCGGCATTTCGAGAAACCGCCGAAAAAAAACGAAAAGGTGAACATTGTTGAAAAGTTAATCGATTATGCCCAAGGACACATTCCACAAGAATATAGTAATAAAAGTTTGTCAAACTGCATAATATTGAGGAATGTTTTTTTTTTATCAAAGCAAGATGCAACTTATCAGCAAAATACCATAGGTTTATATGGGACTTGGCCTTGCGCAATACCCCCAAAATGCGATATCTCGGAATCATCCAAATTTGCATTTTGACTCAGATTGGATTCTACACAAAATTTTAACCTAGAAAACATGTTTTGTTTCATTGTTAAGCACCTTAACATTTTACACTTTTGGCACTAAAACCTAGCTCGAATATGAAACCATGTCTTAAGCAGTCTTTAGAACTTTATGCAATATATGCATATTTTGATGCCAATTTCATACCCGTTGCTCCAAAATCATAAAAATAATTTCTATAGGGGTATCCCTGTCAACTAGTCTGTTAGATGGGCCGAATCCTTAGTTTACATAAATATGCGTGATTTTTGTATCGGTGCTTGGGTTTGATGCTAAGGCTACTGTGAAGAGATACCACTTTTGTCTACTTTTTCATGAGTATTTTGATCAATAACTGCCTAAGACCAAACCCTACTGCCATTGGAATAGGCATATCAGAAAATGTTTACTTTTCATATGCTTAGCATGTATCGTTTGAAAGTTATAAAGGTTTAAGTTAAAATGATGCGTGATACAGTGAAATTTGCAGACGAAACGCAAACAGGCCCAACTCAGACGCATGGCCATCTTCATTTCAAAGATTACAAGAATTTTCTATTGCAAAATTGGAAACTGTATTTTAGAAAAAAAATCAAATGTATCGCCTTTTTAGGCAAAAGTGTGTGAAATTTAAACTTAGTCATTTTTGCTGATTAGGCCTTTTGATGATGTTAAAATTAATAAATGGTTCATTAAATAATAGACTACAAATCACTTTTGAACATTATAGGTAAATTGCAAATCAAATGATGGATTCTTTGCAGGAGCTTATCTCAGAAAGATGGTTCATCATGTAAGCTTTGGTGTCCGGAAAAAAATTTTGAATCCTTTAAAAACAAAAATGTCGATATTTTTATGTATTTAATGCATTTATCTAGTGTGAACATAATCCTGAATATATTATTTGCTGTATTATATTAATTAAATCATGTCAAATTAATCATATCAATTATGAGTGAGGAGAACATGGAAATATGAAATTGCAATGTGTTTGTGCAATAAGCATGACTTATCTGATTGACCTAGCTCTATGGATTAGTGTGTGAAACATCCTGTAGAAATTCAGAGACGTCCGCAGTATAGAGGAAAATAGTGTCGTATCATCTTCATTCTAAAGAATTGATAAGGTTCTTTGTTAACCTATAGGAAGTCAAGATTGCACACCGGTGATGAACATTAGACTTTGTGTAATTGGCTATGTCAAAACACTTCGAGCACAGATGTGGACTTTTAAACATGTTTTCAGCGAACTAAAAGGATTGAATTTGCACTTGCCTCCGCGTGTTTTTTGCACATGGGAAAATTTTGCTACGGACAATTCGTGCAAGTTATTTCCTCTCCTTGCCAGTTGACAAGGAGATTTCATCGAGTGAGACCTCCAAACTAAGGTGTGGATAACTTTCAACATTTGGATTTATAAAAATCAATGTTATTTATGATATTCTAGAAAGTTGCTAGAGTTGTCAGAGCTCTCAACTTATTTGTACCTTTTGAAAAACAAAAGGTTAACATTAAAATATCACAGGATTGTGTCTTTTACCAGTGACGTTAACCTTTAATGCACTGAGTACCTGTGGAATTGGTTACGCCGAACTGCAGTTATACTTCCAGTAGTTCTTTCAAGTCTACGAGTTTATAAATTAATCGGCCAGTCTAGACCAAAAGGACTTTTTTGCGATAACGCGAAAATAGTTAACTGTACCAGCAAGAATTGTGCCGCCAAGATTTATGTGGATCTGATTCTACAAGAACTGGTGCGCACTCACATGAACTTTGAACTTAGTTTAACCCTGAATGGGGTGTGTTTAAAATTTGATTTTAAAAATAGGTAGAAGTATAGATAATAAGGTTGCCATTGTTGATTTTGTATATTGCGTGATTTAATTTATGTATTAAAATCATTACTTTGAATTTACAAATCTGGTCAAGTCAATCTTCTTACCAAATATCATTGTGAATTTTGTTTTATTACACGGGCAGGTTACTTTTTCTTCTCTGACCTTGAGTACGTCTCGTAACACTAGTTTAATAATTAGTATATATTTTAGTGAAAATCCAAAACAACACTGGAAATTGGTGATCCGTTTTAGCAGGGGTGTGATTCTCACTTCGGATTTCCTGATTTCAGGATTTGTTTTTATGCACTTCACTTTTCGCACTTTATTTAATTTCAGCCCGATTTTAAACATTTTAGTAAGGAGCGGGCCTATAAAAAGGGGTCATTTTTCTTTCATTAGGGCTGGGGTTTCTTGTATTCTATGATACCTATCTACCTATCTCAACGTGATGACAAACTTTTTACCTCCGGGTCCAAGAAAAAGTAATTCAGCGCCCTTTTGTATCAATCATGTCCTTTAATTTTGGGGTGGATGATTTGAGAGAAATTGTTATATCACTCAGAATAACTAATTGTGACAGTTGCTGAAATTGGATATGCGTTTTCTGTTTCTTCTAAAAATTGACGTT
>JAMKCH010056676.1:0-17237 GCA_023653785.1 Ophioderma brevispina | reverse complement strand
TTAAGAAGTTACCCCAGAGGGTATGGAGGAATTGCTCTATTTTCAGCCATTTGGAATTGGGAATATCAATGACCCTTTTTCAAAGTTAATTTTGGTATAGGCCTACAGATTCTTTTTTTCCAAAATGAATTTAAAAAAAAATCTGTCAGTAGAGTCAATAAAATTAGCTAACTATTTCAGGCAATTTGATACAAATTGTGCAAATGTGTGTTAAAGGGGATGGCTCAATTTAATTTAAGTTTTGATCTTTGATGGATGACCTTTGACCTCAGTACCCTGCATCTCCAAAGTTTCAGGCTGATATTTCAATCTTCCAGTAAAATCTTGGGTCCCTGGGGACAAGGCTACATGTATTAGCAATTGGGCCATGGACCATAAACGTTGGGAATTTCACAAATTTTGGTTAACTTGGCAAAAAATTTAGGCCTCTGGCTCTGCAGCAATGGGTCCTTTTTGTGTGCATGGAGAATTGGTGACGGTCCACTTCTTACGTTCTCGGAGGCTGTGAATCCAACCCAAGCCAAACTCGAGTACCCCATCGAAAAAATGGTAAAGTTGGCAAATTGATAAAGGTGCATAAAATGGTGTAGTGATGACCTAAAAAAGGCCTAAGTTGACAAAGATGGGGGGGGGTCAGGTTAGCCGCTAGCGCAGTGGGTCTTCCCTCACCACTGTGGTCCCAGGTTCGGAAAGAATTTAGTATCCTGCCACAGGCTACGAATTCAGCAACGTTAACGGAATAAACCGCATGTTAAAGGTGCCGATTTTAAGTGGTGGCAGAATACTAAATTCATCCCCCAGGTTCAACTCTCGGTCGGGCCTGCGATTTCATGTGCATTTGGTTTCCAGTCCATACTCGGCCTCATAGGTTTTCTCAAGGTACTTCAGCTTTGACTCCTGCTTCTAAAACTGGGCTTTCTAAATTCTTCCCCAATGTGTACATGATGTACTTGTGTATAATGATGTAAAGTGAATTGAAATCAAGTATTTTCATGACACAATTGTGGTGTGTCGTTAAATACTAATACCTCGTCCTCCTCTTAAGGTGACAAAGAAGAAAGAACCCCTGTTCTACAATCCTGACTAACCACCAAAAACATTTAAATAGTAGTACACATTTTTTTCCTGTGACAGATGACTTCCCATAATGCATTACAATCAATGCAATGTGCCTATACTGTAATGTCAGTACTTTAGGGATAAAAGGGACTCCAGAAGATAAAGAACCGCAAGACTTTTCATGATCATGCTAAAAATTATGCTTTGCAGGCTAAAATGAATGTAAAAGTCAGCAATTACTGTGTTAAAGGTGCATTTCATGATTCCAGCACCTTCTGTTTTATTGATGGTTCACTAGATATCCTTGAGAAAAGATTATTCACAAAATTTGAGTTGATCCCGACCTTGCGGTTTTGTGTTATGAGCAAATGCTTGTTCCCCACGGTCCCATAGGCCACTGTGCTGTAATTTCTGTCCGTTTACTTTTTTGAGGTAAGTTGGGGGACGAGGTTGTGGATCACGAAATGCCCCTTTAGTTTGTGGGATCACATGACCTTTTTGAAGGTGAAATTTCCCAAAACTGGTGCACTATGGATGAGCTCAATACGCCCTCTGCTATTGTCCCATCAGGATTATTCTACTTCAATCCGTGTTTGGTGGTGCAAAAGTATAGAGATCTGGTTTTGACAACAAAATGGGTTACAGTCCATATTACAAGCTATCATGCTAATCCACCCTGGACACCATTCATTGTGCTATATACCAGGGGCGGCACCAGCAGGGTGACAGGGAGGGGCGCCCCCCCCCCTGAGATTTTCAAAATTTAGGAAAAACAGGGGGTTTTGCACAAAATTTAGGGGTTTTTAACCAAAATGAGTTCATTTTGTACTGTTTCGCCCCCTATGATGTTTCGCCCCCTCCTATGATTTTACCCTGGCGCCGCCCCTGCTATATACCTACTTACACCCACATGATAAATGGACCTCCTGTGTGTTCAGGGTATCATAAATCACACCCAAAAACTAGTGGAGAGGGAATTTTGCGAGTTACAAACTGAGTTACGAGTAAAAGTTGCGAGTGGTAAGTCATGAATTCCAGGTCTGCGATTTATGCATTGAGAGGTGCAAAATCCTAAGGGGCAAGATCCAATTTGAAACTCATGTTCAAGAACTTGCAAAATTGAACTCACAACTCGCACATCTCAACACACAACTCGCATTCAAGAACTCAAAACTCGAACTTGCAACTCGCACATCATCCAAACCCAAAAACTAAGGGGGGTGTTTTGTAAAACATTGGTGAATCAGAATGAGAATTATTGAACTGTGCCATAGGAATTGAGACTGCAGAATGACCATCATTAGTTCCTGGGCCACCCTGTACATGTAGGTTTCCTATACCAAAATAGTAAATTATTCCCCCCAAAGACTGGATATAAAACCCATGCAGTTCACCAGAGGTTAGTATGTGTAAAAGGAGGGTCTGCATGGGCATGCCACCGGTATTGACGAAAGAATTGATCAATCAAATAGCCCTATTGGTTCTTTACAATCCAGGAGTGTGTACAAACCACCAGAGCATAAAATGTGATATTGTGGGAACTATAGTATTGTCCCTGTACTAACATTCATACTACACAATTACTTCGCTTGCTCAATAATAATACATAGACTAAATCAATCATGTCAGCACTTTTATCAAAGGGACAATGGTTGTACATGATTTGCTTCTTTCTCTGTCCTTCTTTCCTCCACCCTCAAAAGATTCATCCTAGATAAAGTGGTGACCCGATTGACAACTTTTCCCCCAAAATCCCCACCCCCCCCTTACTCAAAATTAAATTTAGTATGAGAAGAAATGTCATATTTTCTTCAGTACCCAGGAATTTTTGAGGCCCAAGAAATGTTTCCTTTGATGTTAAGAAACATTATTCAGGGACTACAGCACATCGACTGTGATTCGACCCGATGGGTAGAAGGAACTAACAATGGAAAGTGCTATGTTGATATTGACAATTAAGGACCTTCCATTCAGGCCGATTTTTAGACATATGCAAGAAGATGTAAACTGTTCCGGAAATTTCGATTATCCAGATTCTCATTCAATAAACAAAATTCCGGAAATGTGAAAATTTAAAAAAATTTAAAAAAAATTTAAAAAAAAAAATTTAAATTTTTAGATCAAAAGTTGTTGATGATAAAGGTAAATTGCATCAAAAACCCAAAGTTTTAAGTACCAATTATTTAGAGGAAGGGGTCTTGTACCCACAAATTGCATAAGAAAATACGCTCCCTACGCTAAAATGTCATGCCAGCGTTCCAAATTTTGGATTTTAGGAAATGGACTTATCCTCTGCGTACAACTCTGCCTATATCATGAACACCAAACAAACTCTACACCTGAAACATGGCTGACAGACCTCCTTTTTCCTACAAGGTTATGGCAAATCCTGATACAATGGGACTGCTAATTCGCTAAATACTTCAAAACGGGTTTCGTTGCCCCGGGGCAATATAATTATATAGTTAGACACAAAAGAATGGCCGAATTAATTCTTACCGATGCAGAAGAATATTCCTGTCAAATATAAAAGGAGTAAAGGTCATGTACAGGTGAGCCAATAATATGAAACAAATTAACTCCTTCAACCCTGCTAGATTTTATAGGTAATAACACATTAAAGTCATGATTTTTGAGTTGGCTCGTCAAATTGGGTAGCCAGATCTCAAAACTACTGACCTGTGCGACTTTTTGTGCAGCTTTATTGTTGGGTTATACGTTGATGTTCTGGACTTGATTGAATCACTGTTTTTATATTTTTTTCCTCCAAATAAAAAACGATTTTTTTCTTCAATGCACAGTAACGTCAGATATTTCGAGCATCGTGTCAGTAAATTCGATAATCGGTCGATTGATCAGACGCATGTTCTAATCGTGCATCGGATTTACTTGTACAAAATCACAGCCAACCCGGTACAACTCGCGGTCATTCGGCCATAATTTTTAGCGCTGAATCAAGTCACGATAGGATGACTGAATGAGGTGAAGTGTGTTTAATTTAGTTATGATACTAATATAATTGCAAACATGGAGGGAATACACATCCAAATTCGGCAAGCTCAGCTTCCTGTGAGGTCGGTTCATGGCAGATTGGACTGCTATAGTATTGCATTGTTAGTGATTGAACTATGACACATGTATGACTGAAGATGATCCAGAATTGGCAAATGGACCCCTCAAAATTTGCAATTCCAGGTTGTTAAGGGCTCCACTGGACCCCTTGTTTCAAAACTTAGTGCTAACCCTGAGAGAATGAGATTTTTGTATGAATCTGAACCGTTGTTCTAAGTATAGTATGTGTGCCTATTCGTATGCAAATTCTATCTGTTCTTGAAGAAATTTGTAATTTTTGTATTTTCTGTCCGTAACAGAAATTACAACACAGTGGCCTATGGGGCAGCGTGATGCAAACATTTGCGCATAACATCCAAACGCACCGTCAGAATCAACTGAAAATTTGGAAATAAACTTTTCTCAGAGGGATATCTAGTGAACCATAAACCAAAAATGAGGTGCTAGGATCACAAAACGCACTTAACACTAGCAAAACTAACATTATAAGTCGCTTCCGTTCAGCTAAATAAGTCTTTACTAGTCAAATTAATCATCTTGGCTCCTCCGTAAAATGCAACGCATCATTTTCACATCCTCTCGCTTTCTTTTTTTGAGGAAATTGAACTCTGTTGAAAAACTTTGATGCCTCATATAAATTGATCCAGATAATGTCTATGTATACACCCTTCCCTATTACTCGTAATCAAACAGTACAATGCAAGCACGGGAAGGTATTGATATTTGACGTGTCAATAATATTATGCATCGGTGACACATCCATTGACACTCCTGTATTGATGCCATGTGGCAGACTGGCTGGGTTGCATGCTGTAAAAGGGATAATTTTCGTGTGTGTAATTTTTCGCGTTTCAGCGATTTTTAACATTTTTGCTTGTTTTTAATTTCGCTCTTTTCAGCTATCCTACATAGACCTACACACAAAATAAACATTTTCGCGGGTTTTTAATTTCGCGTTAGCTCAGAAGCACGTGAAAAGCACGAAAATTAATGTAGCGTGAAAATTTCCACTTTTACAGTGCTTGTGTGATTTAGGGTTCATCATATCATGCATTATTGGGTCTGTTACCTTTATCACTAATTATCATTATTATACCACATCTTACTAAACTGCTTTTGGGGCTATATCAATTACGCACCACATAATTCTTGTTTAAGTGGGGTCAGAGCCAAGCCTGGAAAAAGTTTGGGAACTGGGAACCATGGTTCCCAGGAAATCTTGCTATTTGGAAGAATTTTTTTTTCAAATAAAGAAATACATAAGAAATGAAGGGAAGGGAACTTGGAGGTTATTTCTGATTGTGTTCCTGGGAAATTTGTCATTTTTTCCAGCCCTGGTCAGAACTTAGGGTGAGTTTAACATCAAATTAAGATAGACTATATTTTAGATTATTCAGTAGACGGGGTTTAGTATGCAAACACGCAAATAAGTTGTTAATATGAGACGATATTAGATAGTGCGTCGTCACGCAAGTATTCGCTCGCTTGTATATATGGTTACACAGTGCACGCAGATACGTGTTTGTTCAGTGACAGTGGGTGAATCTTTTTGCCTTTTTAACTTATAATATAATTGAAAAATAAAATATTTTCAATAATTTACACACTCAAAATAAATAATGGAGAATAAAAAAGATCTCTATTACATCATCATTACTATCGTGTCATATGTTTGATTGGCAGTCTAATTTTATCGTAGTGCCGGTATCCACTACGGACTGTCCATTCATAGGACATGATGTACGATCTGACCTTTTTTAATTATCAAATAACAGCATTTATGCAGTTTGGTATAAAATTTATTTGAATTTGATATCCCAAACTGGATGTTGGGTGTCGTGGCACATATAAAAAGTCACAAGCGAAACAAAAAATACTGGCGGTCCCTCGGACAGTTATGTCGTCGCCGTCAACGGTTTTGTGATGAGACCAAAAGGATTACATTAGGAGTCCAATAAAAACCATTGTCCCATGAGGTCACCAAGTTCACATTAGGTTCACCAAGTTCTCAATCAATGTCACCAACATGTCACCCCACCCCACCCCCTCCTTCCACCAATTTGCATCATTGTCGCCCTTCCGGAACTCATACAGCATGCATTAAGGGTTAACAAAAGATTTAACATCAAATTTGACCATCAACCTACCACACACAATATACACACATACCTCACCCCAGATTAACTAACGGACCATCCCTCTTGCTTCCTTGTTCCGATTCTTGCAGACGACCCAAACAAGCAAGTCTCAAAAAAATGTATTAATGCCCAACATTCCTCATATCTCTGGATGTCACTACCATCCGGCCACCAATCAACAAAAAGGGAGTATCGCATTTTCAAAAAATGTTCATGAATTTCATTTTGCAAACCGTTAATGTGACTGGGAAGCACTGTCTGATAACCTCGGTACGGTAGTAAGAGACTTAAAATTTACATCATCCATAATAGGTAATCGCAAATGCAACGTCAGCAAGAAATCAATGGCAACTGGTCCCTAAAATGGTCCCTACCGTGACGACTACCTGGGTGCGCTTGGCATAACGCACGCAACAACCCAGCCCAGTGATTTCATGCATTTATTGGTAACCGTCCCATTACTCCCTTCCCCTAAGAATTGTTTTAGTTTCTCTCCCACCATGCATAGGCATTCACACATGTAGCATATCCCCACATACACAATTCAATTACCCACACATACACACAATCTCCACATTGACATCCAAATTCCAAAATGTCACACCCAATGGCTGTTTTTTTCCTCATTTCATAAATTAGTTATTTTAAATACTTAAAACATTAGCCACCACCCTTTAATTACATCCCCATACTTTGGGCCCCATCAACATATTTTATTTTACTTTTAACTCCATGCTTAAACGCTCTCCCAACTCTTACCAATAACATTTTCCATCATTTTCATAATTTTCCTATATGGAGTTGTTAATCCTACATGTACAAAAATTCCTCACCCAGTGTACATTCATAAGTGGAGGTGAATGGTCAAGAGGGGAACAGTTGGGGGGGGGAGTTGGTGGTTGGAGTTTCAGTCATCGTGTGGATACAACTCATAGTGAAGTCATTTTTCCTCCAGAGATTAAAACCCTTCAGTTTCATGACCATCTGATTATGGCTTCAAATTCTCGCAAATACTGCTGAGTTCCAAATTTATAGCTTAGGTGACAAAAAAAAAACTGTTTTACGGGCAAGCGGACCTTTCGATTAGGGTCAGTCGGTCGGGCAATTTTTTTGTTTCTTTTCAATTTTTTTCTTTTCTGGAGACAAAATTGGCCATGAAAATGCCAAAAATCTGAAAAATACAAAAAACTTAAAAAAAAATTTTCGCAAAAAGAATTAGCCAAATTGAAAATTTGGGCTAAAAACAGGCTGATTTTACATGATGGTTTGGAAGAAACTAAAAAATTAAAAAAAAAATCTGCAAACATGAAAAACCAGGGTGCAGGTTGAGCCCTTTTTTTTTCACCTTAGAACTTCCAGGGGGGGGTCCGTCGCGGGTGGCAGGTTTGCTAATTTGATGCAATGAACAGCAATGAAATTTGAAGTCAATCATGTTGTTGGTCGAAGGTGTTTTTGAATCAATCCCTGATGCATAGTAATTGCCTATACATCACGTGTACTATACGGAACACATTTCTGTACGTAGGGCTAAAAGTCTTCCAAAAGTGTTAAAGAACCTAAGACATTTCATAATCAATGCTAAATATTCCCTAATGTATTGTTTTTGTGGGGGCAAAAATGAACTAAAAGTGCAGGATGTTTTATGTTTTGAAATATGATTTTTTGTGATCTCAATGTGACCCTCCGGAGTGAATTTTCCTCAACTGGGCATGTGGAATTTACCTCATTCACCTCTGGTCCTACCTAGGTCTGTTTAGCCTTGCCCATATGGCTGGGACAGTCATTGTTTACGCCATTGCCATATCCACAACATACTTATTGCCCATTCGATCTCTGTAGAGACAAACAACAAATAAACAACCAAATGAAATATGATGACTTTCAACAATCATTATAAGATGCTTCTGAGTCCATGGCTATATTGCTAAAGCGCTCGTCCATCAAATCTTTACTGGGAAGCGTTTTAAAAATCTTAGCATCTTTCTGAAGGAAACAGCCAGCTAATTTTCTCACTTCCTGTGTAGCATTTTAGAGCTCAGGGTTTTTAGTTTAGAAGATTTAAAATACTGTAAGCTAAAACTTACAAGATCCCCTGGCAGGGAGTCGAATATGCAAAAGGAGCTGCATTAACCCTAGGACACGGCCGAGAGGCAGTGAGAGCCAACGAAAAACGTGGTAGCCGGTCCTGGGAAAATTGTTTTTCGGTGCCCCCCAATCTACATCCGTCACCCCGGGAGTTTGTTGGGTGCGCGGGGGGGGGGGCAAATGACTCTCATCTCATTGGCCTCTCATTTGCATCTGGAGAGCCCTCTTAAGAGAAACGTAACCGCGGAAAATGATGGCGATGTTCCTCGTTGCATTTGGGTTTGGGCCGCTTTAATTACGGAAATGACGCGATTTTCCTGCGTTGCATTTGGGGCCGTCTTTACGGAAACTGACTTGATGTTCCTCGTTGCATTTGGGCCTCATTCCCCGGGAAATGATGCTATGGCCTTTTCATCACTGTGCATTTCAGACGGTTTGGCCGGCGAAGCGGCAAATTGGCTTTTCATCAGGGCAAGGGGCGTGTACACTGCGTACAATGGGGCCCATAGACAATTTCGATTTCAATGGTAAGCGCAACCATTTTCGATAAGCTTTTTTTTTAATATGCATAAACGTATTCATAATGACTAAACCGGAGCATACGTTAGCATAATAGGCGCCACGCATGAACTATGATGTATCGTATAGTCGCCACTCCGACTGCGAACTTAAGCTATCAAATTTCATGTCAGATCATGGCAGTACGCCTCCATTAAGTTTTATATTTTATTTTGTTATTTTATTTCTTATCCTTTTGTATTCGCATTCGCATGCGATGTTTTCTCGTTGCATCTTCTGGGACGGGTCGTTCCGGAAAATGGCGCGTGTGTTTTCGTTGCATCTGGGCGTCTTCCGGGAAATGACGCGATGTTTTTTTCGTTGCATCTGGGCCGTCTTCCGGGAAATGACGCAATGTTTTTTTCGTTGCATCTGGGCCGTTATTGACTTTACGCTACTAATAATTCCTGCCGGGAAAAGTGGCCGAGATGCAATGAAACGTAAAATTTGGCTCTCGTTGCCTCTTCTGGGCCTTTAAAAATAAAATAGATTGCCCTCGTTGCATTTGGGGGCGTCTTCCTTCAAAAACGACCCCTTCCGGGTTAGGGTTAATATGTAAGTGTGTACAATAGAGATGAGACCCAACGTTCATGGGCATGCACCACCTACCAATGTTTCAATTTTGGACTTGGGGGATCTGGTCAAAGTTCACTTTTAGTAGTATGAGCCAATCAGAGCATATATGCAAATTGCTCATTATTATGCACAAATGATGATGGCACGGTGCATGGGTATTCTTCATCCAGCACTACCTACATACCAAGATTCATCAAATTTGGACATGAGGTATCTCATCATCTGTAGGCATTCACCTTTTGTAGTAATGAGCCAATCAAAGCACATATTCAAATAACTCATTAATTTTACATACTAAGACACAGTACATTGGTAATACTTGCATTCACCACTAACCATCTACCCACATTAACCATTTTGTAAAATTTTGGTAAGGTTGTTTGGTTTAGAGGTAGTTTCATCAGTGGCCGCCCATTGTTGGTTGACTAAAACTAATTAATTTTACATACTACCGGGGTATTTAGGGGGGGAGTGGGTAGGCGTTTTTTAATTGTCGGTCTCCGTCATGTCAAACATATTTGAAATATCAGCAGAACTTAAAGTGTGGATGGCCCGATTTAAGTATATAACGTGTTCATCTTGATAAATTGGCCTTCACCCCAAACCCCATCTGTAAAGGTTTTCGCCGATATATTCAAATCCGTTTTCATTGTGAGGAGCTAAAAACGTGAGTTTTGTAAGCCCCATAGAGTACTGTAAAATTAGATATGGTCGAACCAAAATGGGTACATTTTTGCCCCAAAAATTAAAAATATTAAAAAAAAAAAAAAAATATTTTTATTTATTTATTGGAGATGAAAGACTAGGCTTTATAGACCTTTGACTCGAATGTGGACTTTTGACCCTCATAAACCAATGAGGGAAAGTATTTATTATTTCTTCTGCCACATGCTTAACGAAATTTGGCAACTTTAACGGAATAAAAACCCATGTTAAGGTGCCGACTTTTATTAAGTGGTGACCGCAAATACTATTCAATACCCCCAGGATGGTTTTCTGAATACATGTACAGAATTTAACCAAAACAGTTTTGGTTCCAATGAATTTTCAGCCTATCTTACAACTGTTACTTACATACCTTTGACCTTGGGCATGTGACCTTTGACCTCATCAAAAATGCGGGACCACTGTTGCCCCTACTGTATGAATCAAGTTTTGTTCCAATTGAACTTTTCAATTGAGGTAATTAATTACATTTTTAGCTGATCTTACAAATTGGCCCATATGACCTTGACCTTGGATGTTACCTTTGCCCTTGGTAGGTGACCTTTGACCTCATCAACATCCCATGTTGCATTCATTACTCCTATTTGTGTGGGTTTCGAATCGCGAGTCGAGGAGGTAGTTGGCATACAGTGGAGTTGAGGGGGGGTGGCAATACGCAAAGTTAACCCTTTTCACATCAAAGACATCAACAACAACAGACAATCAACAACAGTGGACAAGTGATCCCTATGCGTCTACCTGCCTTAATTGCAGCTAACGACACAAAAGGCAGGCGACACAAAAAATTGGCCCTGAAATGGCCCAAAAAAAGTATCTAAAAATACAATTCTCTAAAGACAAAAAAATATGCATGCACAGTATATGTCATTGACATAACCGCCTGGCTCCTGCATAGAGGCATAGAAGCAATAACGGCAAAACATTCGGAGCTCTAGATGTCTGATGATTGGCTATATAATTATCAGGCTGCAGTTCATCCTTGTTACTGCCGTGGGATATTTAGTCTTCTCTAGAGCAAATATTTTGCAGAAAAAAGGTTTATCAGACCGCAGTTAGAACAAAACGGTCTTCTCTCTCCCAAAGGGAACACATTTCACAATCTCCATACGGGACAAATGCCCCACCGGCGAGTACAAATCAAAAATCTCCTGTCGGGGGTAAGCGTCACAGCATTTAGCAGCAATTCATTTTCATATAGATCTCCTGAAGGGAAAACACCCAAAAAGTGCAGTAGGAGCATTGGTTTTTCTAATGGCGGTACTTCCAGCCTCCAGGTTCACCAAACTTGACCTTACTCAATCTGCCAAATTCAGAAACATTCAAACGTTCGGGCATGAACACAGAGTACTTTGGGGAATAGTGCATCTTGGGATGAAGGCAAATGGCTGCCGATCTGGGCAACCCATCACAACTGGTATTTCAGCAAATGAAAATTAGATCTTTTTAAGGGGAAAACAACAAACAGGCATAAAATTTTAAAGGCAAATGGTCTCTCCGGGATTACAAGAATAAAAGTCATCAGTTAGCAGTAATGCGAAATTTTTTGATGCAAAGGGGAAAACTCCCGTATGACCAGCAGTATCATCAGTGTCAAACCCATTTGTTTTCGCCCTAACGTTCGACCAGCAAAATACGTACGGAATGAAAAACAAATTGGTGCTAATGCCTCTTGGATGTGTTAGTGTTTTTAAGGCTAAGCACACCTTTTTACTCGGTATTGTCTGTCCACATACATCATATGTGTGAGACAAAACTTTTTTCCTTTGGGTCTAAACATGATCAATAAACTATGTATAATTAGTGCAGTTCACAAATCAGCACTTGTGAACTGGTTACAATGCATGGCAACTTGGTTGCTTGTGATTGAACTAATGACTAGCTCTTTGGTTTGACAACAGTCCAACAGTAACAAACACAAATCTTTATTAGTCTCGTCCCCAGGTTTCGCAATATTGGTGCATGGCCGTGGGGCTGGCTCCCGCGCCCGCTGCTTTTGCCTACACTTTGTGCACCGATTCCAAAGATGTGAAGTATTTGGAAACAGTTCAGGTCAATTTTTTTTCATATACTTAACCCTTAGATCACACTTTCAGTGTATTGAATTTTGAAATTTGCAGTATACTCAAAGTGAAGGATAAGTCGTAGAATTCTCATAAGTTACCTTTCCCGCTGTAGAATTGAAAGAAAAGGAAGACAACCGCAGTGTTCCAGATACGATTCTCCATTCAATTCACTTGGTGTAGTAAGTGGTCCGTTCGGACAGTAATGACTAAAATCTCCAATTCTATCCTTAATTAGGATGCTTCTGGTCTTATCATTTGCAGGGTAAGTTAGGATTACATGGATCGAATCCATGGGTTCCTAGCTTGTCACCCTACACAGATCGAATCATCTTGGTCAGAGGGATATTTAACCCTCTGACAGAGATCGATAGGTATTGCATTGCGTTTAAAGCATGTTACATCCAAAATTACTACCTGAGTTTTATCTGGTTGGTGTACTTCAGTTTCCCTTTTCAAAGTAGTGTCATTATTACCAAATCACGTAGACACAATTGTTAACTTCCAAACCTCACTAGAAGATTTCAAAAATTGAAAGGCTCGTAATTGAAAAAAAAGCAAGAAACTGGTTCGTTGGCACTACCCAGAGTCTGAATGTTTGTTGATAAATGCGCTTTCACACAAATGACCCGAGGTCATTTTAACATTCTCTGCAATTGGGAAATCATTACGCCACTTACACTTCATCAAATTGGTGGAAATTAGAAGTGTTCCCATCAGAAAAGGCCCGTGAAATTTTCAAATGTTAATACGCATTCATATTTTATTATTTTTTTTTCCATTTAAAAATATGTTAATCATAGATAGAATATTTTTTATTTCTGCTTAGAGTTGAGGAAGCAGCCATTTCGTTAGAGCCATTGATTTACACGATCTTCACTGGTCTGCGGGAGTATCGGCCGAATATGCCTTGGAAATATCCTCGCGAAACTTGGTATGTGGGTAGTTGCAAGTCCATATGTTTGTAACGGAACATGATGAATTTCGGGATAGGTGCAATCATGAAAACTGGATTCGTCTCCCTTGTGTAAAAATAGTTTGACATGACCTTATACGTCCTTGATATTTTATAACAGTGAAATTGTTTGACAACATCGCCGGGTTGACGAAATATGTGGAAAGCATCGAAATTTTGCCGTTTATGGAGATTTACATCAACATTGGGATGTGTAATTAGTTTCATGAACATGTTAACCATGCTTTGGGGCTAAAACAATGAATACTGAATTGAAAGGGTTTAAGAGCACGATAAATGGTAAATAAGGCAAAAGTAAACACGCGTTAAACGCAATGGCAATTTCCTCTGTCTCTGGGTAAGAGTAACACTCTACCAAGATTGATGCGTGTACGTCACCCATGGAAGACAGGGTATTGAAAAGCACACAGAACACATCCCATGGCTCATAAGTTGGTTTGTTTACACTGCTGTAACTGCCTCAAAAATTGTGAGTATGAGTGAAACTTAACCTAGGATCTCTTTAGTTGACTACAAGCCAAATTGTCCATTAATACTGAAGCTACACGGGGCTAATTTCATAAAATCATAGGAAAAGAGTGGTTTTGTGCATTGTAAATATCATGATACTAACAGAAACAGCAGCACTGCCAAGTCATGCCCATTGTGTGAGGGTTTGTTGATAAAGCTATTCATAAATGGCGTGGATGAGTGACCATCTCTCAAATCAGTGCGTCTAAATCTTGTTATATCATATTGTCCAGTAATTACACTCTTGGTATTCAAGTAGTGCTACTCCTGTCAATGAAAATTAATCCTAAAATGATGTCAATAAACATGCTGCTGTTGCATCCATGCTGTCTTGTGTGTCCTGAGGGGTTGTACTGAGGCAAAGCTGAAGACACACAATCGATGGGTGGTATGTTAGATTACCTGTACTTGTTACGTACATGCAACATCTGATTTTGATGATTTTTTTTCGATTTGCTGTTAGCACATCACTGATAGTGGTCTTTAAACAATCAAATCTAGATATTCCACTCAACCCATACATGCGCGTAGTCTGAGGAACAGTGGATAGCAAATGAATACGTAGACCAGACACCCTGACATTAACGACAGTGCAGTAGACCGAGTAGTGCAGCCACAGATGTTCAGTTTGATTCTGCTTTTTGATTCCCAGATCTGCAGTCCCCTGGGACTGATCGACTCACGCCAAAAATTAAGGGTCCATGTATTTTTTATGAATCGTGCCTCAAAAACCTTTAAACATAAGCAGCGATGTCCCAAGACTAACCAAATCACATCGCCCCTACACGTGTGCCATGGCTATCACGTCACATGCAGTGTTTAACACTGCCAAACTAGGAGGATTTTTTGTACAGTATGATACTAACTCACCACGCCTGTTTCCTTGGGCGCACACGTACGGCGACCTTCACTTTGGTTGTCGCCACTTCTATTCTTACATTTTCTTCAGTTAGCTTCAACAGTCAGAAATGAGTAATATAGCTCCTTTACATTTTGGCCTGTCCGTATGGATGTGCATCTTCGTAAGAAAAAAGCCAAGGGATGCAGATTATAATGGGGATCTTTCAATGTCTAGTACTTTCCCTGTTACTTGGAATCGCGCCACACAGTGCCCTATCAATCACTTGCATGCACCAAAAATCACGAGTTTTTGTTATGGTAAAACTATCAGAACGTGGACCTTAGAGCTATTTCCCTCAAAACCAATCTTGATATTTTCATTTTCAACTGACTTTTGTTAGTTTAACCTAATGATAACAAAGGGTTTGTAAAAAGTTGTTTCCAATGTGCTAAGGTAAACGTTAGTTTGATCGTAATTTAAGTTTTTTTTCAACTAAGAAAACGTTTCCTATCCTTTTTTTTTTGGTTGTTGTTTTAAACAAGAAAAAACAGAGAGGGCGCTAATTAAACGAGTCGTTTCCTTTCCACTCATACATGGGGTCCAACCCTCAAATCCAGCTATAATTCAACATCTTTATTTGGAAATTAAACGCATACAGCATTGATGCAAACAAAAGAAGTGCAGTGCATCCCAGGGCATCGGCATTCGCGTTGGCATTATAAATGCATTATGCTTCATCATTGTGTCTTTGACAATAGGCCGCTTGCATTATAACAGGGTGGTTGAAACCTATGGTACAAAATGAAAACAATAAAACACAAAGTGAAAAAAAGGGACCAAAGGCGGAAAAAAAGGCAGGTGAATTGTTGCCCTACCATTCCTGGCAAGAACCAATTACAGAAAAACAAACACTATATACAATACCCTACACACACTTTTTTAAAAATGCGATAATATCAGCGGCTGAACCCACCAAGAAATTTGTGGACTTTTTGACAGTTCTGGTATCTGCATAACATAACAAAAATTTATTCAATTGCTTCGTAAATTTTTAGGTGTCAATATTTTACGGTGTTAGCTCCCCGCTGGATTAATTAGCTATGTAGAGTGTAGTTTGAATAAAACTCAATTACTTCAATATAGCAATACAGCACTACTTTTTCCTAAAGTTAAAAATTTAATGGAGTGAAAGTAATTATATCTGATGGTGAGCCCTTAACTTGAATTGATGTTACAAAAAAAAAATTATTAGAGTGGTTTCTCTCCATTTTTAATTTGGAAGAGTGAAATCAAAGTCAATAGTACTATAGTAGAATTCACGCCCATCTTGTGTCACCTCTATCTTTCCTAAGGTAGGGCATTGAATGAGGGGCATTGCAGTGGGTGGAATAACAATTTCTCACCAAAATTATTGAAACTGCTGCATTCTGATGCGAGAAAAATCATTCGTAATGGCTTAATGAGCACACAGTTCAACACAATCGCATTTATAGGCTTCATTAAATCGCAAACTATTCTAATTGTATCTGCTTCATCACTGTTAGTTCAATGCAACAGGTGAGATGAATGTTACTGACTATTAGCGCCCGTGTTTTTGGATCGAAGGAACACTAAAGTCTTCCCCCCTATGTAAAATGATGTGAACATGAAAGGGCAGATTATCTTAGTTCCTTCATGAAACTGTTCTGCCTCCCTCCCAACTAATCGAACGCTGTCCAAACTTTCCTCTGGTGACACGATGGGTTGATCTACTTTAGGCGGCTAACTCTATTCGGGGATGGGGGTCCAAGTCTTTTTTTTTGGGTAAGTTATGTCCCTCCCGGATTTCAAAAATTGAGGCTCCGGAGCTGATTTGAGGCCCAAAAATGGGGTCTCCGGAAGTAGGTTTTCAAAAAAATTCAGGAAAATAAGCTGCGATTTCCCTCAATTTTCAGCTACTTTTTGATATTTTTTGAAGAAAATTTGGCAGAATATGGCTTTGGACATGAAAAGTAGGGTCTCTGGAACTGAAGTGATCCTAAAATGGGGGTCTCTGGAACTGAAAAAGAGCCTGAAAATGAGGGTCTTATAGGAGGCACATACCCATACTTCATCCCAATCGTGAGACCCCCCCCCCCCCCCCCCCCCCCCCCCCCCCCCCCCCCCCCCCCCCACCCGGGCTCTACTCTTGATAATGCGGTGAGTGAAATTATCATACTATAAGTGAAACCAAGTGTTATGGTGATTGAAAATGCTTTCGCATGTACTGCAAAAGCTGGAGTGTAACTTTAACACCATGAGTGCATGGGTTTTAATTTTAACACCCTCCTGGAATCAATGGGGGACCGCACCCACTGGTGTTAGATTTAGACCATTTCAGTGTTAAATACCGCCATGTTAGTGTTATACTAACACAAATGTTGGTGTTAAAATGTATGATATGTTAATTTTACACCACATGTTGGTGTTAATTATTTGTTTAACCCTGCCAGTGCCAAATTGACAATACTGTTGTTAATTTCAATACGGGACCGCATCCTCTCGTGTTAATTAATACCAAACTTTGGTGTTAACCAGGCTGGTGTTAACATTTGTATTTGTAACGTCTGAAGTTTTGGTAGAAAATTTGATTTTGTTATTGTTTGCTTCTATTGTAA
>JAMKCH010056675.1:0-10042 GCA_023653785.1 Ophioderma brevispina | reverse complement strand
CTAAGAAAGTTTACAAGCATTGGCCGGTGGCAGCCGTATAAGGCCAGACAATGGATAACGATAAGAGTTGACCTTAAACGCTTTGAATCCCTTATATCAATAGTGGAAATTGTAGTCCTTGCCTACCCCAGACAAGAATCCCCGTAAAGAGATCCCCTCAGAAAAAATTATATTTTAACAACTTCGACAAAAACAAAAAGTGCCATCAATCAAGGCTTAGAGAATACGGGTTTTAAATCGTGTATTAAGTTTTCAACATATGATAGGTATATGTACACAGTTCTTAATTGTGTGGAAACACCCCACCCATTGTTTACACTGTAGCTTGCTACTGATAGTAGCTGTTGAGATCAAGAGTCTCCATATTTTCCAGGGCATGGTCAGTGATATATATCCCCTCCTTGCACTGGTCACTAGTGATAGTGTCATTCCCTGCTTGCACTAAATGAGAATAGTCCTCACCAGCTTTTGTATGTAACAGTTTTTCTGGTTGGTTGGGTCAGTGTGCACAATTTGCTGACATATGTTCACTGTAAATGACTTCTATAGCTCATGTATAACTCAAATTAATATTCCATGTTATAATATACAATTGTGCTACACAATTACATTGCTTGTATTGTATATTGTTAACCTGATAGCTTCGAACTAATTCATTAAGCATAAAACAACAAAAACTAATATTACATGTTGTAAACAGGCACAACTTTTGTACAGCCTTCAGTAGCATTAATAATGTATTGGACAGGACATCACATGGACGGACATAAAGAATTTGGGGCCCATTATCGTTCATCATCTTATATCAACGAATTACTAATTCATCTCATTACTTCATTTTATATTTTAGTTGGCAGATGATACACAATACTGATTCCCACAAAGACCTTGCTGATCAAATTAACAGAGTAAATATCGAGTTACAAAAAAGTACCAACTTTATTCTCATTGAATGTCAAAACAAATTACATTATCTGATTTCCCTAGACACTATCATGATTTGCTAAATCAGGCCAAATCGAAAAATCATCAAAAATCAGATTTTAGAGCATTTACGTAACAAGTAAAGGTCTCTAACATACCCTGCAAATGATTAACGACCAGAAAGCACCCTAATAAGGACAGAGTCGGCTATGTCTTCTGTATGTCCGTACGGACACTTACTACAACACGTAACTGAATGGAGAATCGGAATCTTGGAATACTGGCGTTTTTTTTTTCCCCTTCCTTTTCTTTCAATTCTACAGGGTGGAAAGGTAACTTATGAGAATTCTACATAACTTATCCTTCACTTTGAAGCTCCTTCCTGCAAATTTCAAATATTTTCAACTCACTGATAGTGTCTTTTAATAACTTAAACATTTAAAAAAAAAAAAAAAAAAAAAAAAAAAAAACACAACTAACTACTTTTGGTTTTTTACGTAATTTTTAAATCAGGCGACAAAAGTATTAAAAAATACCTATAGGTGATAATCAAAACAATTTATTACAATTTTTTTAATTTTTTTATTTTTTTTGGGGGGGGGGTATTGCGAGGGTGCGCATGTTCTATGTGTATGTATGTATGTGTATGTGTGGTGTTTCAGTTTGGTTCGGTTTTTGTTAGAGTTTCGTTTTCCGCGTCTCCCTCGAAAAGTTTTAAGTCCGATTTAAACCAGACTTGGGGTTAAGTCACCAGGGTTGACACTGCCCTTAAAGAAGTAATTTGCGCAGTTTGTTTGTTTCACGGCGATTCGGGGATTCCCTGGGCTTACTTTTGTTTTCACCGCGATGTGACGTCAGCCGCTCCCGGCTGTCCCAATATGTCAGAGTTTGGTCGTAATTGGGAAAAGCATCCATTTTTATGTTAATTTTCCAGGCTTAGGCTTAAAATTTACACTAAAGTTTACAGTAAAAGTAGTTTATGTATCATAGGTACTATATTGACACTTTTAAAAGTGTTAAAAGCATAGAGACGGAGAAGGGTTGCGTGCAAAGCAAAAGCAGTCTGAGTTTTAATAATTGGGGGTGCTGCATCCCACTTTTATTGTGGGCGCTTAGCCTATGCAAATATTTCAAGCAATTTCTAATTGCTCTAGACCTGATACTTATGCCCACTGGATTGATTCGAGCCTCTCTCCTTCCTTTTTTGATTAATTTTTAATATAAGATTTTGTAAGAGGGTCATGCTCAGGGTAACTTTTGATTATGTTATTAACGTTAATCCACTGCAGGCCCTTATCGTTCTTATAGGCCCAAATTGCACTATGAATTATTTGTGACCGGTCCCTAAGCAGAGCAAGATCTTATGTAATCAAACAAGGGTATTTGCAATGTTGTTCATGTTTAGTCGGAACACCGTAGGGCCGTGTCAATCACTCTTTAAGTAGTTAACGAAATGGTATAGCATGGAGTTTTGTTTGTTGTACGTGTTGGCCAATAAACCTTGGAAAAATTGTATCCCCCCAAATAAAAGAATCTCTCTGTCACTTTAAGTCTAACGCATCCTAAATATATAGAGATTACTAACAGTACTTACGATGCTTTCGGTTACGATTGGGGTCTACAATGAAAATCTTTGTAAAATCCATCCCAAATGCTTGCATGTTCCTTTGGAAAACCACCATTAAAGAAAAAGAAAAAGAATACCAGAAAGACTAGGCTTGTTTTTGACTAATTTAGAGCATTTTTCAGGCTGATTCTGAATATGCCCTGAGAAAATAATTAATTTTGACTTTTGAAAACAAAAAATTGACCCATTTTGATCTTTGAGCAACTGGGAGTCGCTTGCCGTGTTAAGGGATTAAACACCCCGGCCATGTTGGCTGGGGTTTGTACTGAGGCTATCGGTGATGAACCTGATCCAGGATGTAATAATTGCAAAACCATGAAAAATTAACCTGGTCTATGACTGTGTGGAATAACAATGCTTAGTATGCAAGTTCGGCATGCGTAAATATGTATATTACAGCGAGACCTTGACTTACACAAATTAGTTAAGTATGCCTGGCCCGGGGGGTGTCATACTGTCAGACTAAAACGTATAGAAATAGATCTGAACCCTGGCACAGTTCCCCAGTGTCAGAAAGACAGGTTTATAAAACATTAGGCACTTGTAGGCGCCACAAACCTCTTACTTGAAAGACCCCGGGGATTTCTCAAGGCAGAATTTTGAACAACGCCTTCATCGATTTTCAAATCTCGAACCATTATCTCACCAATACTGCCATCAATGATAATCTGGTCAAGTTCATCTTTAAGACACGTCTGCAACTTCTTAAATGTCCCTCCTTTTGCACCGCTATTATCTCGTGGTTTTAATTCCCAATTCATGCTGGTCCTCGTTTTGTGTCGCATATCCGCACACCCTATCCACAGGTCCTTCGGCCCCTATGTATTCGGGTACTCTTTAGTTACTTTTCTCTCGCCTTGGTTAGATTTCGTATCTAGGCTCAATGACCTGTTGTGTGTATCGTTATAGCTATATATCTCCCCCCTCCAGTGTACGCTGCGCTAGTCCTTCATACCTACTCTGTGTTGTTATAGCTCCGATTTTTATTCGTGTCAGTTTCATGCTTTGGTCGAGGTAGGTTCATTTGGCGGGGATTGTTTATACCGAAATTTAAGAAGGTGCAGATATAGTGGAGTAAGATACATTATTAGGCACAAAAAAGAAAGTTGGAGCGACTTTAGTAGAAATTGCAAAGGGATTTCCCATTCGAAGTTATCTGACATGGACAATATTTACGTGACAAACCTGCCAAATCTGTTTTTTTTGATGATTTTTTTTGATTTTCTTTTCTGATTTAGCAATCACTGATAGTATAGATTTATTTTTTTATTTTATTTTTTTAAACACTTTCCCCGGACTTTGGACTACTTCTAGCCCAGATTCGCTTCCAGCGTTCCGTTGTTTTAGGCCAGTCAAGTTGAACCATTACTCAAAACTAGCGAGACTATCAATTCTGACCGCAGACTGCCTTAGATTTTCTGTATTTTCTAGTACCTGTATTATTTTTAATAGAGGAGAGAGTTTTTATTATCTTGAAGTATCATGAAACGCAAATTCTATTAACACTTTGCATACTTTGCTTCCAAATTCAAATTTTTGTTGACTTCAAACATTAGTAAATGCAGCAAGATAGTAGAAATATTTTTAAACCAGTTCTTTGATTTGGATTGTTATTTTGGCTTGACCACCAATTATTACCCGTTGGGAGAATGATTAAGCGATTTGAAAATGTCTGACATAAAAACGAGATTTCGATGTCATATGATAGAACTAGTCCGGAAACTGAAGAATTCCTCACCTTTATTTGGTTCAAAAAACTCAATAAGTACATTTTTTAACGGGAAAAGATGTTGATACTGAATAAAATTTCCGTGGGCTTACTTCCACTGCATATTCACTTATTTCGTTTTGACACGTCTAAATTTTGGATTCTTGTCCGCAGCGCTTGATAATGATGTATTTAAACAAAAATAAAATTTTACAACCCAAAATACATTGCAGCTACCTGAAGAAATAATGTTATTGAACTACGACCACAACTCACTATTCACATCAATTCCATACAAAATACACTCCATTGGCTTCCCCAGACGTCAAACACGCAAAAGGCACGTTCTGTTGCTGCTGCATTGAATTCTCCTTTGAAAGAGCGCCATCTATACATAATTTTGACACCTATCACACATTTATGTTTTTCCAACTGAAAAACGGACTCTACCTTTAACCATCTTGCGGATTTGGTAAATATAGGCGGGTCAATTGAGGAAGGGCAGTGTGTCGGGAGCCGTTTCATATTTTAGTTAGCTGTATTTTGTAATAATTAGAGTACTTAAATGTGATTGAATACTTCCAAGTAAGCACTTATTTTAAGAGCCAAGTTATCTTAGTTTGATCAGACTTCAATAAATAAATTAATGAGTAATTAAGTAAACAAAGGCCAAGGGGTGGAGTATTTGGGACACGGAGATTGGTACAGGGTACCATGTCAAAGTTCATAGGGAAAACTACACGTCCTACTTTTCCACGTACTTCAAGGCTTCGGTCTACTTTTCCGTGTACTTCAAAGTCTTTGATCTACTTTTTCTGCGTACTGCAAGCCAGAGGTCCTTCAAGATATTCTCAGACTCTATGATGACCTTTCTGTTGGAGGTATGACAATTCATCAAAATATTGGGGGGATATATCCCCATCCCCCAGGATTTACGCCTGATGGGGGGGGGGGGGGTGATTGCCACACCTATCCATCACTTTGGATCACCCTTTACCTTTACTATAACCCTGGTATGTTTTTAATGGGGGGGCATGAAAGGAGCATAAAATGTCAATTGGTACTTACATTACTCATTTGACCCATGAAACAGTAATAGACCTAGAATGTATGGTAGAGATGGGTGGAAAAGAATGTCCAGGTTGGTTATGAAACTCGGCACATAGATTTCAAACTGGTAGGCTGCGCTGTAAACTCGACATTGGGGTTACTACCTGACGAACAAAAAGAAACCTGGCAAGATCCCCTTTATACCTTTTCCATGCTAAAATTGATTTTGTTGCTGTTGGTGTTTCAATAGGACCCTAAACTGTCAGAAAATGTGTGTTTTACCTTTCAACCCAATTTGGGGGACAATTTCGCTTCAAATTAGCACATAACGAAAATGAGCATTACAGGAACCTTCAATTGGGGGGGGGGGGCGCAATTTTTAGAGCATGTCCATCATATGTAATGATTTTGATACAGGTAAAGGATATGTGGGTTATAATAGTTTATTTAAGCACTTCATTAGGGGCTGTAAGATTTTGGTCTTGTTCCTTCAGGAATAGCCGTAATTAATGCAATATTTTCAAACGGAAAAAATCCAAAGAACCTCTAGATAAAAAATAAGCAAATAAAACTTTGAGTCTGTAGTATTTTTATAACATAATTGTGAGAAAAATCACAAAGTCCTGGATGTATCGATTGCATCATCAAACAGACCCCATGGCACAAAATTTCGCTGGCTGGCCAGTGACATCTTCGTAGCATGGTATCCCCGGTGATGTGCTTGGGACCGAAGGGCCCTGATTCGAGACCGACCCAAATGTCCCACTGTTCCTCTCCCTGCATCCTTCACTTTATCCCGGGACATAGGATAGAAACAGATAGGGAGGAGTTTGTTAAGGCTAATAACAAGCAGGTCTCGAAACCACAAGTGTCACCAGCTTTTGCGGCACCATTTCTTCACTTATTTATAACTTGACCTCAGATGACCTTTGACCTTTGCAAGTAATTCTTGACTTTATGATCATATGAATGTTCCCATGTTGCATGTTATGGTCCAAGTTTGGTTAGGAATACTAGCCTGCCCTGTGACACCAGCAAAACCAACAAAAATTCTGGGCTTCCTTTTTAAAACAACCAAACGAGAGATGCACATACAAAAATCTAACACTACTGAAGTTTATTTAAACTTGGCTAATTGTGCAAAAACTTGTATCAGAATTAATAATAAATTGGCCTTGAACTGAAATATTTAATGGAAACCAATGTCAAATATAATTCTCAATTCCATTGGCACAGTTTAGGAAAGAAGAAGCGTTCATTCACAATGTATTGAAAACGACTCCCCCTGGTTTTTGGGTATGATAGATGATGCCCAGATTCACACAAGATCGTCTGAAATTTGAAAAAATTGTTTAAAAACCCTCTAGGACATGATCAGTGGATGATATGGTTAAATTAAATGATCTTTAATACGTGTGGTTCTGCTTTCGGGTATATAAATGCGCCCGAGAAATGCGCGAGCGTTCCTCCTAACTCTATTATGTTTTCCACTCCAAGATTGCGCATCATTATTTCTTGGAACTTTTTCCAGATTTCTTTGTAATTCCTTGTAATATTATTGATTTCCAATTGAATGAAGCAACTTTGTTTCAGTTTTACCAAGTAAATTCAAAAATAAGATCATGTTCTAAACACTTCAATGAGCAGCCGTTCCAGTTGAATTTTCATGTGACTTGAAAAAAAACAAATGTGACAACTCCCCCAAAATGACAACAACAATTTCCAAGTCAATCAAACAATTAGGTGGATTATACAAGCAAACTCCTAATATGGAGAAAATTGGATATTGTGATTACTGTCTGTACGGGCACTCACTACCACATGTGATTGATAGGTTCATATCGCCACTCTTCCATTGGCCAACCCTTTCTCCTTCTGCTATGCCACTGTGTTGTCCCATTACTCTGACCCCAAGTATGCCATGATGGGGGTCCTGTGCAGTAAAATGTAATCATTGGACATGTGGAGGGTGTAGCGAAAGAATACATCAATTGGTGCTGGTCCTCTCGGCGTCTCCATTAAAGGCACTATCAGTGATTTGCTACATTGAAAAAAAAATTCATCAAAATGAGATTTTTGCATGTCTGTAAGGAGTACAGGTATCCTGCAAATAATAAGACAAAAACTGGATCATATTTTGGACTACATGTTTGGACACGATAAGAGAAGATGACATACATACCGTACTCGTGCATATTTCGGGCCTATCTTCGGTGTACAGGCTCCAAAATAAGCAATTAGGGAGGGCAATTCAATTTTGCCCATTTTAAAAGGGCACCAAGGCATTACAGGTTAAAGAATAGCAATTTTTTTAGGACACCAAGGCAAATGGTACGGGCACCCAAGGCAAATTGCCTTAGGTGCCTTAGGTTATTTCGGAGCCGGGGGTATTATGCTCGACATCTGAAGAAATTCGTAAATTGTACTTCACCATACAATACACTTCGATAAAGACAGTGCTCGTATCATTAAAACGCACCACAGAATCAACTTTTTGGTACCCATCACTGGAACCAGCAGAAGTCGCACATGCCTTATTTTAATTCAAAGTTAAATAAAGTGTTACCATAGTTAAAATACTACACAGGAATAATTAAACTTGAGATTACAACTTCAGAGAGTTCCCCGTTGATAAATAGTATTGCTAAAACGAGTAAATGTGTGTTGAACTAAGCACGTTTGTTTTAAAATGACATGGTTTAGATTCTGTGCAGTGAGAGCCATCCGGGCATCTGAAGGTTTTTCATGTTGATATTATAAAATGGCAGGTCTGGTGGAAATGAGGGAATAATGGATCAATAAATCGAAATATAAATAATCATACTATTGGAATTAAAAATCTGATATGCCTATGAATCAAAAGAGTCCTTTTTACTAGTAACTTTCAGCTTGAATCAGGTGGATATATGTATGTTCTTGTATATTTGATAGTAGTTAAGAAACATTATTCGAGGGCACTTCGCTTGCCACGCTCTGCGTTATGTCAGTGTTCCTCGTCTTCATCTGCAATTTAATGCTATTACTTGATGGTAACTGCTAAACCCACCTATTATATATACTTATGCAATAACTTCTACTGTATTATAATATAATATATATAGTATATTCTATCTATATATTATTATATATATATATATATATATAGAATACGCATTATTATTATCTTGATAGTACTGTACCACATTTATCTTGGATGTTGATAAATAAAAATGGGAATATGAATCAGAACACAGGTGTTGCAGATGGGTCAGGTTACGGAAACTCCGAGCTGTTTGCACCTCGGGTAGTTTTTTCACCAGATTAGGTACAGTAGAGGCATGAACAAGGAAACATACACACAGATCCTCACAGTAACGAGTCCGGTGTATCCCCATAAGTTCTTATTCAATGGGAGACAAGTGGGTTGTCTTTTTTTTTCTGTTATCGCTTGGTCACAATATTTTTAAAAATTCTACTTAAACTATTTTGAAATTGTGGTATAATTGATGTATACATAGTTGTTTTCACATTAGAAATTATATTATATTTGTCGTTTGATATTATACAGGCGTATCAATAAACGCAACAAAACTGCTTCCCAATCTTTTGGTAATTGTGTCAAATTTACCAAAATTAACTAGTGCCATTTAAAGCCCAAATCCCCTCTTTCCAATGATAGGTAAATTACTCATGTGCGGTCATGGATAACCGATTAATCATTGCTTTTGCACAATGGGACAAAGTCAGTTTGGGACCAAGTTTTCAATACAATCCCATTCAATTGCATTCATGCTTTGATTTCTGTATGTTTGAACAGTTTAAAGGTGCAAACGAGATTTTATCCGTAAATTTCATAATCTACAGTGAATTCATAAAATTAGACACTCAATAGAGTTTTTACTTGGTATTGGCTGAGAAATAATTTACCAGTGAAAAACAAAGGCCCAGTCCATACCTTCCAAACCATATATTCTTTAGCCATAAGATTTCAACACGTGCATTCCCATGGAAAATGAGAAAAAAATTAGCAGCTTTCCTTCAGAAATGTGTGACCACTTCCGGTAAAATCTAGATTTGGGAACGATGTTATTAGCGATCGGCCACGTCCCGTTAACGCCTTGATCTTTCTTACTGTCCGGCACATAGTACCCGAGTGGGCTGGTCAATACCAGAATGAGCGCGAAACTTTACATGAACAAAGCGGAGCCGGGATTTGTTTGTTCAGTGTGGTGTTAAACATCACTGGGTTCTCATGTGTACAGCATTTGAGCTGGTATTAGAGGTAATTTAGGGAGTGACCTCTGGGATTGAAAGAAATTGTTTTTTACAAAATACTTATAATTTGGTCAGTGCAGTTTGAATAATTCCAATCTAGATTCCATTTTTCTACTGCAAGATAAATTGTTAGGACATGTCCGGATTCTCTTTGCTTGCTCATACCGATCCCTTTTTTATGCCTCATACTTGAAAATTTACGATATTTATCAACTTCAACTAGTTGTCATTCCATGTATCCGTTTAATTAGTAATCGTTTGGCCGATGAACTTATCCTGCTGATTTTTAATGTTGCTACTCTTACACATAACTATGCAACTCGCAATGTTCACGTCCCTTTATTAAATTTACCAAATATTAACTTGCTCAAATACCGTAAACCCTCAAGGGCCTCTGCTTTGGAATTTGGTCTTCATACTGATCTGAAAAACGCTACTTCGTTTGCCTTGTGATTTAAATCTAATATAAAAAAATGCTC
>JAMKCH010056673.1:0-29694 GCA_023653785.1 Ophioderma brevispina | reverse complement strand
ATAAAACCAAAATAAAGACGAATCCAAAATGGCGGCAAAAAAATCCAAAAAGGCGGCTAATTTGTCCTTTGATTAATCAAGAAATCAAGGAAGGGAATCACATCAACTTAAGAGGAAAACAAAGTAAGGTCTGTTGTTAAATTGTCTCTTTACCATGATGGCTGCACAAAACCCCTCGAAGGACACTACTTTTAGAAGTGTCACTTAACGTGCCTGTATGGTTCCTCCGTGCTACTTGAATTTTTTTTCATTCAAAATATCATACCCTATTTGATTTGGTATTGTTGGATAGGGCGATCTGTGGTTATAACAACAGCCTGTAAAATGTACATCCAGTGGTGGGAGAATTCCATTCATTGCCCAGCAATCGCGTCAAAAATCAAAGGGCACAGGACACATGTTACACAATGAAAAGCTGGATTTCCTGTTGCTCTAGCCTGTGATTTTGTTTAAACTGACTAGCGGGAGGCCGCGCTTCGCGCGGGCTCCGCTAGTTGAGTGAAACGGGAGCGATCAATGAAAGAGAAAAGATCACTGAACTGAAGCGATCAATGAAACAGGGGGAAATGATCACGAAACAGGAAGCGTCACTGAAACTGAAGCGATCACTGAAACAGAAATGATCACTAAAACTGAAGCGATAACTGAAGAGTAAACACATATGGCGATACCGTCATAATCAAACCAGGGGACTACACAATTCACAAGTAAATCCCGTATGATGTACCCGTTCATCCTGAAGTTTAAGACACCCCCGGTCACAAAACACCGTTAGTAAAGCAATTTCCCGTATGCATATCCTGTATTCGTGTAGTACCAATTTAGGGAAACGTAAAAATGACTATTAATTACCATATCTAATTCCTTTTTTGGGGCCTATATTGAGTTCATGTGCTTCGTATTTTTAAATAATAAAAAATGCAATAGTTAATCCGTAGTTTCCATTTAACTTTTTCATATCCTCATTTTTTCTTCTCATAAACTTCTGCTCAACGTCCCGTATAAACTTTTCTTCATCCTGCGTTTATGAATTCCCCCGTCGAAACATCCCTGAGCGTATGTTTTCCACAACTCAAGTTCCGTATAGTTTCCAGCATACCTAGGTAGGCCTACTTCCTATTTTCTAACTAAAACCGCAAAATTTCATCCCGTAACTTTCCGGATATTTCAATTTTTCTCAAAACTAATCTCAAAACAACTTCCCCGCGTGTGTCTAAACCGTACTTTCCTCACAATTTCAAACGAAATAATAACAGACTGTTATGATCATATTTCTTACCCACACCGTTAGTTAAATAGCTCGGTGGTTTTGCTCTACCGTACACAATGTATAAGGCGCCTGTTACTTGCGATAACGCATGTAGCGGATCACGCGTTACCGTTGCGTACCGCAGATAGCATCTCACGCGTAACCGCCCACGCAACGCACCACACATACTCGCCGCTTAGTAAAGCGTGCAAACAAATGACAAATTATCATACCAACCGAGCACATTTTCGGATTTTTTCAGTCATTTCTGAACGGATTCGTCCAAAATATATGCGCTAACCGTCCGGTATCCTCACGCACTTCATGTGATTTGGCGAAATAGGGATCGAATCTGACGGAGCCTTTTAGCGAACATACACACATACATACAACATTGGCAAAATTATCGTAACGATTGCAGGGGCACGAATTCCTATTACGTGGCACGTTCTACCGGCAAATTTCAAATGATAGCCAATTGCCACACCAAAAGATGAGTTGACTCTGCAGAGGTACTTGGTAGCATAATGTGTAGCAAATGTCTTATAAATACTTCATGAAAATTCCTGCCATCGGGAGACCACATCGACAGTTTGAAGTTGCTCTATTGTGAAAACAGACACGTTGTAGAAGAACATCAAGATCTGCTGACAACCTCGAAGTCCTCACATGCCATGAGCCGGTTCTGTCATAGTATTCAGTCTACAACCTCATCAGTAGATTCAATTCAATTCGGGATTCCAGTACCTCATTTTCTTAATTGGCGATTTTAACAGCCACAGTACCCAATGCGGCTACAATGAAGCCAATAAAGACGGACAAGCTGTGGAAGAATAGACAGTCAACATCCCATAACCTTCAGACCCCGAAGCTGCCGCATCATTTACAGTTGCCCATCTGGAAGAGAGGTTACAATCCTGCTATAGCTATTGTGGGCAAAACATCTTTAACCTGGTAGCAAGATTGTCTGAATCCTTTCGACTAACTCTAAGTCATGATGCAGTAAGACCAAACAAAGTGCCTTTAACCCTAATGCCTTTTGGTTTCTAGCCTATCTCCAGAGAGGAAGGAAAGGGGTAAGGGATAGAAACCTAAACAAAACCTGAAGGGCCCTGGCGGGATTTGAACCCGAGGGGCAATTGGCCCACCATTCCATACGCCAGGCATGGCAAGCCACGAGGGAGTCGATGGCACCCCCCTGGCCAGCGATTTCGTTTTTTCCATTGACCTGCACATATGAGTGTTGGTTCGATTGACGTCACAAAGCATCTTTTTGATTAGTGCCTATTCTTTCCCCACTAGCTATTGGAGTTATATTGTTGTTTGAGGGTTTAGTGAGGGCTAGGTGGCACTTTAACTACAGAAAAAAAACCGGAATGCAGGATAGTTACCTGATGAACCTTGATCAGAACGTGAAGGAGTTGCTCCAAACTCATAACTATGACAAATTATCCCAACTAGTGAATAAGACTGCCGGAGATTTATACCAAAAAGGCTTTGTAGGACGGGAGATACATTCACCCAGGCCTTTCCACGGAAGGTGCTAAAGGATATCAGGGTATTCCACCATGATGAAGGCCTATCCTTTCAGTTAAAAACTGCTCTAAAGGTGAGGAGGAAGTTGTCAAAGAATGGGATCAAAAACCAGGCACCAACTTAATGAATCCACACCAATATATGACCCATTAAAACAGCATGAAAGAAATGAAGAAATGGTCTACCATCGAAAGTCCTTCGAGTCGAAGGTATCCAAACAAAACCTCCAGAGCAGCCAAAAATATTATACCCAACCGAAGTTCAAATTTTAAACTACTTAGTTCTCCAAGTAGACAAGGATGGATATATATTAACTTCCCTGGAGAGAGCAAGCGTACACACTGTGTTGGAAAAAAAGAAAACATTATGATTGGCCGGAATTCGACAACTGGCAACCTCAGATACAAGTACGGCGCTCTAACCAAATGAGCTATCAAGCCTGGGTTGGTAGAGGAGCGGTAGATAAGGGTAGTAGATATCATCTATAGGTTGTTAGGTTCGAAAGGTGTCATCGCTTTTCTAGCGGGATAACATTTCAGGAAGGTATATTTACATATACAACTTATATTGTTTTGAAATTTTAACTACTTAGTTCTCCCAGGATAGCTAGGATGATATTTATTGATCTTTCCCTGAAGATTAGCCAGCGCACACACCGGTTTGAAAAAAAAAACATGTGGCGCCTGCCGGATTCGAACCGGTGAATCAGTATTACTAGCACGATAGGATCCGCGATGGACACCTACAACACGTATAGATGATATCTATCATTCCTCCACCAACGCCAGTCTTGATAGCTCAGTTGGTTTAGAGCGCGTGGCAAAAATACAGTCAAGACACAGATACATGTATGGACTTTCCATCTAAGACAACCGTGAATTGAAGCCAAACGTCAGATTAATTACCCTGGTATGGACGACCCCTAGGCACTGTGATAACCTTGTCTATCTAGGAGTTACCTTGGACCGTAATCTCTTATAAGACCACATATGAAAAGAGAGGAAAGATGTTCACGCAATAAACATCTTGAACAAAACTCACTGGCACAAAGATGGGGTGCTCGCCCCCTAAGATCGACGGCATTGTCCTTGTTACTGCTTATGTGCAGAGCATTGCTTACCGGCTGGGAAGGTAACCCATCCCAAAAGCTTGATCCAGCATTATGAATGCATCATGCCAGCTTATCACAGAATGTCAATGGACAAACTTATACATCCTATAGGCAGGAAGTGCTCCACCAAACATCTGTTGTAGTATAGTGAGCATGCTGCAAGAGCGTTAGCGTGCCCAAATATCTTGTGAGGACACTTATGTCTGGCAGAGACCAGCTGCTAACCGCCTTAAATCCGGAGAGTTATCTAAGCAAAGTCCAACCCCTTGAAACAGTCTCAAGGAGTTTAAGAGAGTCACCTTGTAGAAAGAAAAGACTTGCTATCAACCACGTAACATTTCTATGGTATTGAACTGATGAGCATCACCACCTGGAGCCGACTCCCCATGGGCTGGAATGGCGATTGTCTCAACGATCAGAAACCAGAATCGGATAATCCAAGGTGCCTTGCAGAAGGGGGCTACATGAGGCAGATCAGGACCACTACCTGTAATTGCAGCAAGAGCGCCACAGGACACTGGAGCATCTCTGGTCTGCCCAATGATGGCGCAACAATGCAATACAAGCAATTGCAGAAGTCAGTATCTGCCCAATGTGGAAGCAACAATGCACAGACAAGGACTTTGCATAATTCAGTGAAGCAAGCCAGACATTTGTAGCCACAAAAACATAGCTCTCAATTCATACAGTTCACACTTCAGTTTTTACATGGTTGAGGCCTCTAGGCAAGGTGTCCCATACAGACTGAAAGCTGCAATTTCCGAACCTCAGTTCAGCTGGTCTGGTTAGCTCTGAGCTCGCAGCAATGCTTGTCCCCAGCAATGTCCTTCCTGATATGCTGCTCTGTTAATACAAGTGGTCTGGGTAGGTGAATGAACTCAATGGATCTTGTTCTTGTCGTACATGAGGACAACAAATCTTTCAATTGTTGGCATTAGTTTTTTCAAGGTATCTTCTCAAGGAGAAGTTCTTCCAAAGGGTGCAAAATTTTTTACAACATCAGGGAAGGTTTTGCTTGCTTCCCATGCAGTGTTCCTCCCTTTGTGCAAACGGTGAAAGGGTGTGAATCATCAGCAGAGACAAAGAGTTCTCTGGTTCAAGGGTCTGGGCAATAGGTATGTTGTGGTTTGAATCTGACGAGTCCTTCCGGGTACCAAATGCCAGCCAGAGTTAAGTGAGGTTGGGACTGGCTGAACAAGGCTACAGAAAAAAATCACAACGTCGGTGTCTACAGTACGCAGCATGCCCTTTTATATCTTGAACAGCAGCATCGGCTGCCATAATCGAAGAGTTAGTAGAAGCCTGCTTTCTTCATGTGTGCATGAGATAGATAGTTAAGATTGTTAGCATCTGATTATTACACCATTACCACTAACAGAAAAACTACCGCTAGCTAGAGGTGAAACTATGCGGGATGCAGACTACAATGTAGAATGAAGGTTCTACAAGACCACCATCCATTTATGGTATTTTGGTCCATTGTAAACACATGAAAATAATAACTTCCGTAATAAATACTAACAAAGTGAACATTGCCCAGCTATTTTGAATATGATAACAACTCTTGAAATTGCACAATTGACCCGCACCAGGCGCCAAAGATTTCCTGGTAGAATGGCAATAGGACCTGTGAGGTACAAACTTGGACAAAAGAAAATCTAGCAAGTAGTTAAGGCACCTGTTATCAAATGTATAGTGGCAGCCATTTTGAAACATGGGCAGCCATATTGTTTATGTGATGCACACAGACAAAAATGTAAAATGTTTCCAATTAGTTTTAGAATGTGATTAATCTTCTTCATTTACCAGGACACATTATAAAATCATACTACCTTAACATGTCCCAAATTGAAGTAGCTGCCATTTTTCTGATTTGGAGGCCTTTGAATATGGCAGCCATTTTTGAATCATGTATATTGGCACTTTACAAACAATAAAAGTAGGTTTGGATATGTTTGCGGGCCCCCAAAGTTTTAGAAAATCAAACCAAAGGTTTGCCAACTGTAAACTACACAATAAGCAGCTTTTACGTGAGCGCAGCCCATCTTGAATTTAGATTTTGGTGATGAAATACGGAAATATTGATTTAAAAAGTTAAACCAAGTCTATCTGACTTATTAATAAAGTTACAACCACATATTTGCAATTATTAATGCATTTTTATAGGGTGGCGGCATTTTGGAAAATGGCCGGCCATATTGAAGGAAATTATTTGGCCCTCAGACCAGATTTGTTTTTAATTTTTAAAGTTATGTTTTGAATCAGTGCAAAAATTGGTACTTTTCCACCCAAAATGCAAATAATTTCACATTCTGCTATGACTAAGATGTCAGGACAAGTTGCAGTTAGGATTTCTTGAGGCCTGCTACAATGGTATCCCGGAACCAGTCTACCAGTATAGGGCCGGATTGTCGGTGGCCTCAATTGTCACCCTGTTGAGTTTCTCAAGGAAAATCCATAAAGGAGAGAGAGTAGCTGGTTACCCTGGTAGAACTAAGAAGAAGATAGATCTAAAGGGGGCGTCTGTTCTGGAGAGCTAAGGGCAGCCATCCAGCACATTGAGGTCAGGAAGGGATCCGGTCAATTATCTTAGAGATGGCCATGGGAGTTTGACAAAACAAAAAATCTGAACATGCGAATGGAGGGAGCGAAGGACTGAGTCTCCACCCATAACGGCCGGGGGTCCAGGGGCCGCTTACGGGCCCCGGGGTGGAGTCCAGGGGAACACCCTGTTAGGGTTTCGAGGTTTCGCCATTTAGAGATGCAGAAAGACCATTCTGAGAGTAAAAATATATTCAAAAAAGAAAGTTAAAAATTAACTGTAAAATGTGAAGAATGGGGCTTAGTTCTGGGTACAATTTCAGATACAAGAAGGCCAATGATAATGATTATTGATAGAAGACACACTTCGGGGTTTGCCTTTGCAGTTCATTTCTTGGCATCAAGTGTGATAGCTACGGAAGGCTTTACGCAGTTGCAACCATTGCAATTCAGTCTTCAAAAAATTTTGGATCCATTGCACAGAATGTGTCAAAATTCTAGAAACTGCCATCAATTAAACACTTGTTTACAACCTACCAGAGTGGAAGTATGTCTTCCTGTAAACTGACGAAGTTATAGCATTCTCTTTGATAAACAAAATTGAAAATTGTCCTAACTTATCGATGTCTTTAAATGTTCCAAGGCTTGTAAATTCAATTTCCAAGTATTTTGTCGCTTAAGACCACGTCGGTATTTTTCCGACTAGAGCAAGATCGAGAGTTGTGGAATTGTCATGCTTTGCATTATGCTATTCTCTTATACAAAATCGCAATGTACGCAAACCTATTTAATACACCAATGTTCCGATGTGCTTTAGTGCGTCAGAGTCCGAGAGATCAAATTACGATAAACAAAAATTCTGTCTTTTAAAAAATCTCAATCTACAATCAACCATAAAAAAATCAGAAAAAATATAAAGTCTGAAAAATCAGAAAAATCTTGATTTTAGATCCCAGAAATGTAAAAAATGGAATTCCGATAAAATCGGAAGATTGGCATTCTGTCGTTTTGTGCAATAATCCTCACACAGCAGTATTTGCTGTGAATGATGTGTGGTTAATCCGGCCATCCCTGTAGAGGAAAAAACGGGTTTAAAAACTTGGTTTTTAACTAATACTATACTAACCCACACGATCAAGACAGTGGATGTGGCATATTTCAACCCTTTTTAGAGTTTAAAAACAAACAAAAAAATCTGATTCTTGTTGTGGGACAAGTTGTGGAAAACTGTTTGTGCCAAATGGCCCGAGAAGCCTTTAGCAGACACAAAAATGCACATTTTGGATACAAAAAGAAGTACAGCCTTACTTCTTTCGTCCTATAAGCACAGGCTCACATAGACGAGGATTATGACACACTGTGTTGTTACATATGGGGCATTATAGACCTCGAAATGACTCCTTTTGACAGGTCGTGACCTTTAAGAGGGCCATCCAGTTTCACGAACGTGCGACCCTCGTTCTCCAAGAAATAACACGGGCAGACAGAGGATAGACAGTCCACAGACAGACCACCAGTATCAATATATAGATGCTCAAAAACAGACTAATCTCATAGTTACCCTACAAGAATAAGAGTGACTTACTTTATTACCTAAAATAAAAAACGACCTTTGCATGCATGACGACTGCAGACTTTGGGACCTTTCTTTGGAAACTCATTGATAAACATTGAAGATCAAAGATTTTAAACATTTCAGAACAAATCAAAGGACTATTTCAAATGAGAGTAAACAACCAGTCTTGATTAAAATTAGTATGTTAACGTTGCACATATTATTTGGCTTGGCATATGTACTTGGAGTTCTATTTTGTTCTGTTAAGCCTTTTAAACTTGAGTTATGCTCAACTTCTTAAACAACATCTGGGGGGGTTAAAAACTGTTTAATAGCTCTGGTTTCATATTTAGTTACCATTGTATCATTCATTTGAACTCCCAAAGTTGTATAGGTGTTATGTACATGAGGTGTGACAGTCATACCTACTGTTCTTAACTTTAGTTTTTGTATAGTGTAAGTTTTGTTTTGTCAGGGTGTGGCCCTTCCGGCCTTTGGCCTTTTGGTCACATCCTATCTGTTTTGTCTAATGTTTGTCAGTCTTTGTTTTTGGATGGAAAAATAAAGTTGATTTATTAAAAGGTGCAACGAGCGAGATCTTGAGGCACCAAATATTGTGTCATAATAGGAATTTCATAAGATTAGACACTCATAGATTACTTACCTTGTATTGGCCTACAAAAAGTTCTTTAATAGAGAGCAAAAAGGCACTTATGATTGGCTTATATTTCAATATATATAAAACTAGAATATTTCGCGGTCGCGCTTTCGCGCCTCGCAATCAAAGAATATAAGCTGTGGGCCGCCCCAGGACTTGACCCGGCACGTGACCTTTGATTCATCAAACATATGAGGGATTGCATGGTGCACCTATGACAAAAGTTGGGTTCCAATGAACTTCAATTTTCAATTAGATCAATTTAAATTTTTAGCCATATTGTTAAATCTTGACCTCACTATGGACCTTTGAATGCGTCAAACATGACCTTTGACCTCTTATCAACAATGAGGGATCCCATTGTGGTGCAACCATGACAGAGTTTGGTTCAATTGAAGTAAATTTCAATTGAGGTACATTTAAAAAAAACTTAACAAAGGACACACACATCCACACAAACACACACACAAACTACTCACAATACATACAACATCGCACAACGTATTATGCTAAGTGTCTGCCAGCTATAGATGGCGGCCCACACACAACATAGGCCTGAATTTCGTATGGCTCCTATACGAAATTAGAAATTTCTGCAATTTGGTACCCAAAGAAACATTTATCAGCTTAACCTTTCAGATGGGGATATTTTTAATGGAAAGCTGTACATCAGGTCAACAAATCCCAGTACTCTCGATTTTTGTAGGGTGGGCCACTGGTCTTGAAAATCTCTCGTTGAACCGTTATAAGGTGGGACCAACTTACCCGGAAGTTGGGGGGTGGTTACCACCAGTTGATGACTTGACTTTCTCCTGGAACTTGGACCTTGGGCATCAGCATTGGCCAAGCTAGCCAAAACGCTAGCTATGATGTAACAAGACAGGTGATCCTGAGATCATGAAACAAGGGTAGCGGTCCGCCATCTGCAGGAGAGCAGAGCAAGGGATGGAACAAAAAAATATACGCTTGATCAAGTCTACTTGGGGTGCTTGTGTTTGCCCCCATTGTAAACATACCTCAGGAATTTTGTACTCTGAGTTCCAGTTTAAATTAAAAAACAAGCAACAAAAGAACCAAAACAGTGGCGGTGAATTTCTTTTCGACAATTGGGGGGGATGGGGTTGATGAAATGTATGAATGAAACGCGTTTGCTGAAAAGATGCATACTAGCACATGTGCGCGCTTTGCATTTAGAAGCCAAAATCCTAAATGTAATTGTATTAGAAAACAAAATGCGCGCCAAAGCTGCGCGGAAATTACCAATTTTAGACTATCTTGGTTAAAATATGAGTTATTTTTGTCGGAAAACATTAGAAACGGCATCAGCATGGGGGGTGATCGTATTTGACCATCCCCCCTCATCAAATATGGGGGGGATATATCCCCCCCACACCCCCCCGGCAGTTACGCCTATGACCAAGAATATTTGCTGAGGTGTAGTAAAACCCTAAGACTAACATTACAAAACAAATCAAATACTGATATCGGTAAGTGGACTATCTGTTTCTTGTTACCACCAGGCACTAAAGAAAAAATGAGGATATTTACAGCAAAGAAGGCCCCCCAATGTTTTAACAATTTTTTTTTGTTTTGCATATTTGAATCTTAACAGTGTATTAGATCACAACCTGAAAGCAAGAACCAAAATACACCACCTTATGTAATAAGATCATCAGGTGTGATTGATTTAAATTTAATCAAAGCATATTTTTCATATACGATAGTAGACAAGTTCAAAAAACATCGTTTTTGGTTTTCTTTTTTAGGGTTTGTCCAAAAACCTTCAAAACATTCGCGGTAGGTGTTTAAAAACGAACGTAAGTGCAAATGAGAGCAATTTCTATCCTCAAAAATCTTCCCCCTGTCTCTTTAAAGGTTGCTGCAGCAAGAATTTTGGGCATCCACAATTGAGTCAATTTATGTGAATTATATCGTTAGATAATCAAAGATTGTTGCTAGTGTTGGCTGTAGCGAAATTTGTTAAAAGTGAAACGAAGGTGATTTGTTTGCTTAGATTTCATTAGAAACAGGCTGATTTCATACTTGTCCAATACAAACGTAGAAATTGTTTCCCAACGAAATATTTCTCAGCTACTCATTTCTCATATTGTTGATGTTAAAACGTTAAATGTGAAATCTCTCATTGTACTGGTTGACCATCACTCTAAAATAAGGACATTAGTCCATCAGTACTGCTTGCCAATCACAGATAACATGCTTTTGGTCCTAGTAATTAGGATTACTGTCCGAACCATTCTGGTATGGCAACTAGAAGGAAAATGAAGCTGTGTGTTTCCATGGAACCAAATCTATGGAACAAGGATACGGAAGTGTGAAAACCAAGCTAACGTTATGAATGATGAAATGATCATACAAGGGGTATACTCCCTGATTACACCTGATTAGGCACCATGTCACTCGAAGGAAAAATGCATATTATAAAGTAACTTTTATAAAGTAAACTTTTAAAAATTACCCAAAATTTGCAAAAATATCTTAAAAATCGCGCAAGATTTTCCTAAGTTAGGAGCTCGGATCGGCAATTTCCAGACGATTTTGCACGATTTTGGAAAATTTGTGCCTGACTTTATGCTATTTCGCCAGTGAAATGGGGTCCTATTTTTCATGCTACCCAATGGCATAATAGAAGATAATACCATCCTGTGACAACTGAAAAGGGCAGCAAACTTGCATAATGGATTGTAATGCTATCATATAATTAACGCGTCAACAAGACACTGCTGTTACGTTAAGAGGCATCCAAAACTTATACCTCTATGTAATTATTTTCGTTAGCATGGATTGTCCCCATAGCCGACAACAGCCCCAGTGCAGCTGCCCAGTACAGGCTCATTATCCATTGGCCGAAAAGATCCTTTCCACGGTTTAAAGAAACAATAAACATTTGTTGAGAACTAAAAATCACGCCTAACTTGTGAAGTCTGGATTTAAACTAGTGCACTTAGGACTCACCATATTTTTTTCAATTTTTAATGTCAGCTCATAGGATGATGTGGTCCCTCGCTTAGAGGCCCTTAAGGATAGTGTAACCCTATAGTGCTTTGGTTTTACTCGAATTTCGTGAATTTGCACCATTTTAAAACATTCCAAACTGGTTCTATCGTTACCACCAAGTTATCCAATGCAGACAATCCTGAGTTGTATTTTTTTTTACCGATTAAACAGCATTTGACCATTTAAAGTCACAAAAACCACACGGTCTTAACGGCGGGAATTTAAGCACACTACACGCTGTCAGGCGCAAGTCGCAGTCGCTCGCGCGGTGAATATTTTTACTGCGTAATGAAGCGTACTGTACTTGGTGAATAAGCAAGGTTTGGTGCCGCGTGTTTTAATGTCGTTTGCGCGAACGCATCTTGGAAAGAAAAAAAAACGAAAAATAATATTTGAAAATGTAACAAAAGCGCTAATATTTAGACCAGACGCAATTCAATTTCTTCTGAGTTCTGGAGTTAGAGAGAAAAGATGTTTTTGATTCAATAGTGCATAAAGATGTATTTTCAGCATTGCACAACATTACTCAATGTTGAAGTCAAAAGATTAAAGTTTTTGAGAAAGAGACAGCTGGAAATGGCGTGTGAAAAGTCACTTTTTTCCTAAAACACGGATTTTTTAATGTTCAATTTTCGCAAATTGTGTAAATTTTCAGAACAAGGATAATCAAAAAGTACGAGGTAAAAGGTAAGTTTAATATTCCTACGATAGCTAGCCAATCGGTTTCTCTAGGGACGGTTTTCTCAAATTTTTCATTTTCGATTTCTAACTAAGATTATTCTCCCCATATATACTCAATTTTGGAAAAGAAAGATAAAAAAGCACAAACTTTTTGACCATTTCCTTAGATTTCGAAAAGAAAAGTGATCTCTATTTTCAAAAAATGAAAAAAAACCAGGGCCCCCAGACAAATTGTAGTGTTATCAAAAATAACATAAGAAATCATGAGAATTCAAATGTTTTTGTTATGCTGTCTGAAAATTTTGGCGGCAATCATGTTGTTTTTAGTATTTCTCAAAAATACGGAAAGTTTTTACATTTAATCTGATGCCATCATCGGGTTCATCGCCAAATTTTCTTTATAGAAATGTATAATTTTATGAGACAATAATCAAATATTTGCGAAGGTACAAACCAAAATAGAACTGGAGCAATGGTTGACACTGCCCTTTTAAAGCCAGACTCAAAGCCTAAGATGAAGTACACTGGCTTTGATTGATCCACAAAACTTCAAATGCATCATTGAAACCCAACCCTGGTAATTTTTCATGAGATATTGCCTAGAAAATATTCAAAAAACATTGTTTAGAAATCATAAACTGAAGCACTGATTCCTTCCAATGTTGACTGAAACATATGCATTTCCTTCTGGAAGTGAAATGCCCCAAAATCCATTTTAGCACCCCTTATAAAAGAGAAAAAATGGTCTCGACCAGTGACCCGAGGTCACACCCTGTCGACACGCTCTCCCCAATTCCGATTTGGCCCCCAAGCCCACAAACGGCACGCAATACTCCCATTTCATGCGGTGGGGTGGGCCTGGGAGAGGGAAGTCAACATTGGAAAGGAAATCAGGCTTCAGTTATATGATTTATAAAAATTAATTTTGTTTTTTTTTGAAATAATCATTTCTTCAGATTGTTATAAACATACTGAGTGGTAAACAAAACATTCTTTGAACATTGCTGTATAACTGACTCCAAAACTGGTTTATGTTTTGTGTGTATTTACAGACCACCCCCTGCATCAGTAAATAATTTCGTTACTTCAGGATTCCTCGAGGATTTTGACAATTTCATTATGATATTTCCTCATGTCTAATAGGTTTCTAATCTTAGGTGATTTTAATAGGCAGGTCAACTGTGAATCCTAACCAAATATAGGTCAGTTAAATTTGATTCCGTGTTTACTGCTGGGCTACCAGCATGTAACTCTCCCACCCGTGTATCTGGCAACACGCGTGACCTTCTCATATCCAGAGTGGTATATGATGTTGTTGTAAATCTTAGTGGGTGGTGAATCACCATTTAAACTCCATTCATCCTCTAAAGAGTATGTTAGATATAAGAGAAAAACCATGTCTTATGAAAGTATGTATACTCGTAGAATTTTCGTACATTGATGTTGAAGATTTAGTCATGATCTTGGATGTGCTGTTTAATATGTCTGAGCCAAGTGATGTTAATGATCTGGTTGACAAATTGTCATAACTCTTGGTACCCTCCTGGATCAGTAGGCTCCCTACAAGACCAAAACGGGATCTGATCGTTGTCAGCTTCCTTGGTTCAATGAAGATATTTTAAGTGCTAGGCGTGCTCGCAGACAACTTGAGGAAAGGCGCAAGTCCAAGAGTGATGAGGATTCGTACCAATTATTGGATGCAAAAATGCTCGTTGTCAATGATATGATTGCCGAGTCCAAAAGAAAATTTTTTTAAGAACCTAAGATGCCCGAGGGTAAACAGCAAGGATTTGTTTCGTTTAACGTTGACAATCTTTTTAAACAGATCTATAAGGATCTTCTGGGTAGGAATCTCGCTGGGTAATTCAAACAGTTTGGTTCGTTTCCAGGGAAAGAAAATTATCAAAAGTCGTTAATTACTGGATAAGTAAGTGTTACTGGTCCTATTGATACCGTGGAGTTGTAGGCCCCGCAACTCAACAGTTGTCTGTGTTTGAGCCTGTTTCTGTCAGTGATGTTGAGAACCTTATAAGGAAGCCCCCAAATAAACCCCATGTGTCTTGATCCTTGCCTAATTGGCTGCTCAAACAGTTCCGCCTGTGTGGCGCCTACCATTACTAACATAGTCAACATGTCTTTGTCATCTTGGTATCGTTCCAAATATGCTCAAACATGCGATTATTTTCTCCAATTCTCAAAAGAAGCCTTCTTTAGATCAAAACATTTTAAAAAGTACAGGCCTGTCTCCAATATTCCATTTCTGGACAAGGTGATCGAGAGTATTGTGTTCTCAATTAAAACCTACTTAAACACCAATGTTTTTGTGAAACCCTTGCAGTCGCTTATAGGAAAGGGCACAGCACTGAGACTGCACTCCTTAAAGTGCAAGGGGCTATGTTAGTGCAGCTAGATAAAAATAGAGGTTGTGTTGTTAGTCCTGTTCGATCTTACAGTGCTCGTGACACCCATCGACCCACATACTCCTTTCTAAAGGATTCCAACTTACCCTTGGGGGCGTTGATCGGCCTCTTTCTTGGGTGTTTAAATAATATTTGCTCAATAGTTACAGAGTGTGTTCAATGAACAATACATTTATGTAATGTTTCTTGGATTGTGGTGGCCACAAGGGTCAATCATGGGGCCCATTATTAATTTTACAAACAAATACTCTTGCCCGCTTGGTGAAAATTCGTAAAACAATCTCTTTCCATATATACGCAGACGACACACAAATTTATAATCATTTGACCCTGCTAACCAAGCTGATATGTTCTAATGCACTTACGAAACAATTGAATTGTTTATGAAATTCAAAACTGGATGAATATCAACAAGTTTAAAACTGAATATGGAGGAAAACTGAATTCTTAGTTATTGGTTCTAGACATAATTAAGTTTATACCCTTCTCTTTCTTCTTACTGCTTGCAACACTGTTGTGGAACCAACAGGACTCAGTCCGAAATCTTGGGTTATCATGGACAGGATGGTCGATGAATACTCAAGTCAGGGGACTATGCCGCACCCTTAATTACCAGCGTAGGAATACGCTCGTATTCGTTAAATATGTAGACCAGGACAGTTGCCAACCCCTATTGTCCGATCTCTGGTTACGTCTCGTCTTGATTATAGCAATTCACCATCTATGGCCCATCAAGTTGGCAATTTAAAGTCTGCAGAAAATCCAGAACAAGGGGGCTTGCCAAGGTTGATCTGTCGTGTCAGGAGGAGGGAGCACATCCTTACTTGACTAAGCTTCATTGGCTCCATGTCCATCAACGTGTCATTTTCAAATTATAGGTTATTCGTATCATTGTTGTCAAGACTATGCACCAAGCATACCTTTTTCTTGATATATTTGTAACCATACACAGTCAAGGTTATCTACGGTCATCTGCTGATTTAACCATAGACTCCACAGTCCTAGAACACAAAAGCGTGGTGGTTTTGGTTGAACAGAGCTTTCACAGTACTGGTCCAAAACTTTGGAATATATTCCCACCATATCAGAGAAGCCGCTCCATTTTACTTTTCAAAAAGTTGCTTAAAATTTCTTTTTAATTTGTTTTCTGGATGCTTAAGTTTTCTTGTTTCTATTCCGCTTGGTGTACTTGTTCTGCTCGGCAGTAGTAGTTTGTATTGACGCTTTTGATTTGCAGTTGATTAAGGCGATTATAAGTATATTATGTATGTTGTATGTATGTATTACAAAAAATGATTCCTGTACACCAATGTTTGATGAAACCATAGTTTGCATATTAACCAACGTTGAATGAAATTAATAATTTAATCAACTCACCAGACTAAGCCACACTTAGTCGGAGGGTGGAGCATGCTATATCAGAGGAGAGAGGCGGGACAGGAGATGCAGTCAAAGGTGAATCAAAAGCGCAAGAGCACAAAAACACATGGAATATAGATCCCAAAAGTCAAGAAGCCAGTAACTCACCTAGCCAGTGGAGTCCCAAGGTTGTGAGTAACAGGACCTTAGACTTTATAATGTGTTTAAATGACTAGCCAAAGTTTTTTGGGAAGAGCTTGGGCGAGAGAGGATCCCGCAGAGAAAAACCAAGCCGAAGAAATAGGCGAAAGGAATGAACTATGAAGGAGACGGCTGCGACGTAGGTCCTAGAAAAAGGGCCGATAGGCACGCCGCGGCAAAGGCGGATCCAAACAACCAAGGAGCGGGCCCCCTAGAAGAGGGGGGACCGATCAGACACACAGATGAACCCACGGGAGAGACTCGGGAGAGAGAGAAAGGTGGAGAGACTGAATGAAGGCAAAAGGCCCCGGCCCAGTGAAGGGCTGAGGAGATCAGTCCAACCCTGACCCGGAAAGAAAAGCTACAAGGAGAAGGAAGTCTCCGCAGCTAATTCAGCTGGGAACGGGGACCGACACGGAGTAATAAAGGGCGAAAGAGAAATAAGGGCGAGGACTAGAGCGACGACGCACCCCAGGCTACTTGGGGGCTTCGCACAGAGATCGCCGACCAAAACTCAGATTCCCAAGAGGGGTAGCTTTCGGGCAGAAACAGACGCCTCAGGAAGTCAATGGAACGAGCCACCGCGTTACCGAAGGACGAACCAACAACCTTAACTGTGGGGAGATAGCCTAGACGACCGAAAGATCCAAACAACGGAGGCTCGGAGACAGCTAACAAAGCCTCAAAAATAAGCGAACAAGTCCCACCTCAGGCTTTGTCACAGCCAGGAGGGCCGAGTCAGGCCTCGACTGGGAGGAAGACAGAACCACCGAGGGAAGAACGAGGCGACCTCCGCAAAAACCGGGAGCTAGGCACCAAGCACCTCCGGGCAAACCAAAAGAGCAGTCAAATGATAGATTAATAAAAAACTAGCACTCCCCAGATCGGGCCAGCGTCAAACCTGCCCCAAAAAGTAGACAAAGTGGGTAAACAACCCGAGAGTATACCAGAGGGGAGAACCCTGAGGCTGACTCTTGCAGACAAGAGGAGTAGACAAAGAGAGGAGAAAAGAGGGAGAGAGAGAAAGAAAAGGGAGAGCGGGGAAGGGATTACCCCAAGAAGTCAAAAACTACGAAGAAAGATCATACCACAAAACATCATCCTAGGGGCAGGAAGGGAGCAAAGACGGAGAGCAAGGGTCTGGTGACAAAGTCGGATTAGAAGCAAAGAAAGAAGGAACCCAAACAAGCGGAAACTTATGTGACCACCAAACGACCCAAGACCGGTATCGAGGAGGCAAAAAAGTAGCCCCTTAGCGAACACCGGATACGGGCCAAAGGATTGCCACCAAGAAGAGGCCAGTGGGGACGCACAGCGGCTTCGACAAAAAATTATCCCGAGGAGAGAGAGTGAAGAGAGCCACCGGAGAGGTGCCTACCCGGAACGGCGAGAACCGGAATAAGGATCACCAAACGATCGGGAAAAAGGGAGTAAGATAAAGTAAGTAAAGGGAGTAAGTAGAAGAGTAAGTAATCAAAATCACAAACCAAAACTCGAAGAAGTCAGACATGGAAGACTGACTCACAACGGGGGCTTACGCCCCAGAGACATTCCACACCGGAGCGAGAAGCTCCCAACCGACTACAAAGATTCAAGTCACAGACTCAAAGAGGGGATAAAAATCCCCAGTCGGAAGTGGCGGACCACCATGGCAAGAGCTCCCAGGTCGTAAGACAGGAGCCAGAGCAAACCGAAACGTGCCCCCAGGACCCGAGGGTTTTACTAAGGGGAAAGCACGAGATCCAGTCGCACGGCGGGAAAGACAAGACCAAGCCAACTGCCAGGAACAACTGAGAAAAGCCGCCAGGACGTGAAGGCGAGTTCGGAAGAACCCCACCAAACAGGGAGTTACCCCGTCAAGGGAGGAATCCTCTAGGCAGCCACAGTTGAGACAGGAAGGCGTGGCCAACGAAACCACCGCAAAGTGAAGAGATCGAACAACGGAAGCTGAAAACCGCTGGAGAGGGGGGAACCCCCTAAGACAGACCCAGACGAATCGGGTGAGCACACACCGGGCCTGGAAGCACGGGACAACCGGCTAGGCAAGGACGAGCCCAACGGTACGGACCGGACGAGCACCAAACGACTAGGCGCCGGAACAAGGCCCGAAGCTAAGCCCGGATTGACAAGCCAAAGAGGGGCATAGTCGAGCCGACCCAAAACCTGCGTCCAGGTCACCCGAGGAGGACAGCGGACCAGGGTAGTCAGCTTGGAGCCAAAGGAATGTGCGGGAACTGTCAAAGCAAGCCCCTAACTCCCGAAAAACGGGAGAAGGGAAATCCACGGTCAAGACACCGACCAACAGTACGGCAGAGTCCAGGCGAAGTCGAAAGACCTCAAGGGCTAGGAGTTAGGCCCGGGAGCAAGTAAGGGTAGGGCAACAGAGCCAACCTACCAGCGACGCAGGACGAAAAGAGCCCCAGAGGGGAGGAGGGATCAAACTGGGTGGGAGAAAGCCCAAAAGAGGTGAAAACCGAGCCAGCCATCGGCGTCAAGACTGAATGACCTAAGCCCGAGACCGGCAAGGGCAGGCGAGGCCCCGAGGGAACCAGCCGGCATGTAGGCACGAGGTCTCAGCGCCCCACCAAAAGTGAGGCGAGGGCAAGGGAAGAACAGACAAGGCGCAATGATCAGGTCCCCAAACAGGTTGTTGAAGGCCAAGGAGAGAGCAAGGAATAGAGGCCCTCAACCCACAGCATGAGCCGGCCCATGAAGCCCCTGGAGGCCGGCAACGTCAGACACAGCCTAGGCCTAGCCTCATAAACCCCGAAGGGGCCAAGGTAATACACCAAACACAGGCAGGTGCATCAGCCCTAGACCAGCCCCAGGGGGCCCGACAAGGGCTCAGCCAAGCTGCGTGGGAAAAAACCAGGGCCAGCTACCCCGAATGGAGATGAAGGGTCTAAGTTCGAGCAAGCCAAGCTAGACGATTGTGAAAGGCCCCCCAAGGCCCAGGCCAAGGCGAAGGTCAAAAGACCGCCAAGGAAGTCAGGGGCTAAAGTCCCAAAGACCAGTATCAAGCCAAGGCTAGAAACATGGTCTAGACCCCAAAGGGGAACAGAGACTAACGCCAGACGGCAAATGCACTAGGCCCGACTCGGGAAAGTGGCGCTAGGGCCCCGCTGATTCCCAAGGATGAGAGGAGCAGCGGAGCTGCATCATAGCTAGAGTCCAAGCTCCCCGAGGAGAACAGCGGGACCAGGCTAGTTAGCAGTACGCCTAACAGCCAGAGCCTAATTAAGAGCCAGGCACAGTCAAGGCCTAGTGGCCCAGCGCCTAACTGGAAGAGAACAGAGGCCTCAAGTCCCGATGGTGAACACGGAACGGGCCCGGACTAGCACACGAGGGACGAGCTAGGCTACCGGGGCAGAGGCAACAGGTCAGCCGCCACCGAAGGCAGCGACGGAAGCTCCGGCGACCCAGAGCTGAAAGTCCATGGACAGCCGAGTGCATCAAAGCTAAGGCTGGATCTCGACGAAAGCTACAAGCTATAGCACGAACGGATGCGCCCCATGCCAGGGCGAACCGAGAGGGCTAGGCCCACCGCAGGGCAGGGCAGGAGCACCCCCGTCGGGGACCCTGCATGCAAAAGCTAGAGCAACGTCAGCGAATGGACGCGGGGTAAGCCCAGGACTACACAAGGGCTGAGAGGGCTTCCACGCCAAAGGCAAGCGACATGACAGCCAGGGGTGAAGCCACTCAAGCTGGCCGCCCCGTAGGGGAGCCCGCCAAAGAGCAGACTTGAGTACACAAGGAGACCACAGAGACCTAGCATCCCGAGAGCCAAGGCAGCGCGACATCCCCGCAAGGGGGACAGGTCACGGCGCCGAGAGTGAAAGTCAAAACCAGGGAAGGTGGACAAACAACACCCGAGCAACCAGCCCCCGTAAGAGGGAGACCATGCGTGCATGTGCGTTAACCCGGAAATCCAACCAAAAAAACGGCGGATAAACGGCCACCCGGAAATCAACGCCGATGACGGCGGAAATTAATTAAAACGGCCACAGGCAAGCGCACCCTACGGGGAGGAGACGAGGCATAGAGGATTGAATGGTATCCATTCAACCCAAGCCAATCACCTTCGAGAGGTGAGACGCTATAAAAGGGAGGAGTTACTCACGCCCGAGGGGGGAGAACAGCCCCTAAAGGTCCCGGAAGCCACGAGATATACAACCCGCGGAGAGAGACTAATAGCGACAGAGGCTAAGCACGAGCACGCAGCGCGCCCTGAAAGGGCATGCGGAAAGCATTGCCCGAGTTCCCCCGTGGAGGCAAGCCCCGAAAAGGCTTACCCCACGACGAGGGCGCGGGACGGAAAAACACCCACGGGGTGCACGTAACGGCCCGAACAGTAGCAGGGGGAACAAGCGCTGGACAAACCGCACCAGTAACCAGCCACGGAACCCCGCGTGAGCGGGGGCCAACATGGCGAAGCGCTGAGCGCCCCCACCTAGCCCGAGAAGGCCTGGTAAAGCATGCCGCACGAGCCAGAATTATTAACCCCGAGGGGTATAGGAAGTAGCAATGCGGGGACTGTGCCGAAGCAGCTGGACGTAGGGGGGGAACTAGCGATGGACGAACCCGCAACAGCAAATGCACACGGAACGAACCCCGCGTGAGCGGGGGGGGCCAACCTGCGAAGCTGCGCGCCCCAACCTAGCCCGTGAAGGCCCGGTGAAGCACGGAGCACAAGCCAGACTAACCCCGGGGGGCTAGCAGGCGAAATGCGGTGAGCTGGCCGTAATAAAGGCTGAACCGACAGCGGGGGGAACTAGCGATGGACGAAAAGCAACAGTAACCGCGCACGGTAACCCGCGTGAGCGGGGGCCAACCTAGCGAAGCAGAGCACAGCCAGTTGAACAGCGTGGCTAGAAGCTTAGCATGCGGGGAGAATGTGAGCATAAACGGACACCCCGCCACGCCCCCACATAGAGGGGGGCGCCAAGGAAACCCACCATCGGGCTTGCGAATCAAGCCCCGGCCGGTACCACGGCAGCGGGCTCGCAGAGTCCGAGGAAGGACTCTAAACAATACCGGAGAGACGTGCGCGGTGGGGTAGGGAGTGGGAGAGGACGACGAGGAAACGGGAAGCAAACAGAGACCAACATCAACACGCTATTTTCTCTTTTTTTTAGAGACGGACGCAGACCCGCACACTCCCCTGGGGAAGGAAAAGGGCAGAGCGACCACGCTAGCCTGCAACGATAAAGCAACAAGCTAAAATCAGGCGAGCCAGCGAATGGGTGTGGGCTAGAGTGTAGTCAAGTCAAGCCCCCCCGAGGGAGGCGACCGACAAGCACGCTCTGCTATACTGGGAGGTCCGCAGCCGCCAAATTCCCCTAGGGAAAAAGGCTAGAGCAGACAGCGCTAGCTGCACCGGAAGAGCCCTAGGGCTAGACCAGGCGAGCCACGAGGAAGGTGCTAGCGAGGTAGCGAGGCGGAACTCCCCGAGAGAGAAAAAGCCCTACTAATTACAGCCATAATGAAGTAGCCGAAAGGCTACAAAATCTTTAGTGCTCCCAAGCAGCGGGGGCACGCCTTGGAAGAACTCGGACCGGAGCCCCCAAACCCACCCCCCCCCCTTTCCCATAGCGAAACATAGACGGGGGAGGAAAACAGTGTTCAATGGCGGAACCATTGAAAAATGAAAAGGCCAAACAAACGAGCACCAACGAAGCGACCGGGAAGGGAGACCCGGAATGACGCCGGAGAAAAAGAAAGAGGGTCACGGGGGCGGGGGAGGGGTGACGTGATGTGAAGTTGAAGCGAGCCAGAGGGCGGAGCCGCTGTCGAAACGAAAACGAAACAAGAAAAACAAAGGCGCAGCAGACGGTAAGCCCCGGCCCGCCAACGCGGAGACACAGAGACACAAAAGAGGAACGTCGACGGTGGTAACAAAGTAACACACGGTACTGTTTAAAAAGATTTTTCCAAAGTCCAGTTTCACATATTTTGATTTTAAAATACAACAAGCATAAGAAATAAAATAATAGGACACACTCACCCAAAAGAACTGTTTTATTTGTGGAAAGTATGACAAACTACAAAAAACAGAAGACGAAACAGGATCACAAGAAAGAAGGAATCCAAAGCACACAGAACACGTGCGGCAATGGCTGCCTTTTGTTTACCTTTTTTTCCCGCTACCCAGATCAATGACCGCAATCGCGGCAAAAAAGGATACACCAATAAAAAGCTCTCCGACGGGCCTTCTAAAAGTCGCCGTTTTATTCCGTCCTACAAATAGAGGAGGGTTAAATCCAGTATATAATCCAGTAATAGATCCAGATTAGTAGTGGTATAGTAGTAGGTATTCAGTTCGAGACGCCAACAGTCCGGGTTATCAAAAATCTCAGAATATAAATTGGCCATGCCTGCTAATAACAGAGTAGCCGCGCTGTACACGCCGTTCCGTTTTTATGGCGGCCCCCAAAACGGAATTGAGGGAAGAGTCATGGTCGACAGGGGGGGTGTGACTGGGGTCACATGGTCGATGTCCATTTTCTCTTTTAGGGGGTGCTATGCCTAAAATGTTATTGGGGGCATTTCACTTCTCAGAAGAAAAAGCATTAGTTTCAGTCAACATTGGTTGAAAGGAAATCAGGTTCAGGTAAATGATGTTTTATTAGTTTGTTTATGATAGATTAGACTAAACACCACTGATTTTACCATCTGTACTCGGATTATGATTACGCATTATCTTGTAGATGGACGATTACAAAAGTTGCGTGGGCTGTTCATCAATATTTATTTGTTTTCTAAATTGCATTTACTTATGTAAATTTACAAAACAGAATCCAACATTATAGGCTTAGTCTTGGCTTTTCTCAAAGTTATACTCTGAATTAAATATCCACATGAGTGTGTGGGGTTTTAGTTGATTTTTTTTTGTGAGGGAGCCTCTTTGTAAAATTGGGCTATAGATCAAAAGGGTCTAATCGAAGTAGACTAAAGTGTGAAGACTTGCTCAGAAGTGAATAAACAGAAATTAAAAATTATTGGAATGGATTATAGCAGAGCCTCTGCCAGCGTGAATGTTGTGACTGCTTAATAGGCTAGTGGTATGTTATATAGCATTGTGCTTAACCTTTTAAACAATTCGGCAGCAAGGAATCTATTGTGTTTTACCATTGACTCTTTTACAACTTGTTGCTCGACACCAACAACTAGAATGGGCCATTGGGCCTAGTGTTTAAATTCAAAACTCTAGTTTAGAAATGACAATGAATAGTTTTTAATAGTGAAGCTGTTGATGTGACAGGACTTTCAAGAAAGGACAGAAGAACTCATCAGTGAAGAAGGAAAGTCTAGCAGTGATGTAATTAATTAACCCATACAATTACAGGACTGTCCCAACAAACCTATACAATCAAACATTAATTTTTTTGGCCCCAACTTTAAGTCATCTCTCTGCAGTTTCACTGTTCTTTTTTAGGAGTTTGTTCCAGCTTTATGATATTTTTAGTTGGTGTAATTTGGGGGTCCGGTTCAGGAGTATGGCTAATCTGAGACAGTTTGAAAAACCTGTTGGGCAGTTCCGGCTATCCTGATAATCAATAAATGGCTATTGAAAATCAACTTCAGACATTCTTTATTGAAAGGAAATAAAAAGGAGTATAAAGGCTGTTTCTTGTGATATAACATAATGATAACTTTTATAATGTCGCAATTGCTATAAATACATGAAGCATTGGGAATTCAATTCGAAACAGTCTTGTTGTCCTCAGCTTTTACCTCCCGGTTCAGCAAAGGTAGAACCAGAAAAACACCCTTTTGAAAGTGAACTGATACCTTTGACACCACCATCTTTCCTTTATTGCTTTGTTGACCTGCCCTTTGTTGAACAATGCTTTCTTTGTTGAACACGCTTTCTTCAGCATCTTCTCCCTGGCATCTTGGAGGCAGTGGGAATAGGGGAAGGGTACTTGTCCCTCCAAATTAGAGCGTTTTCCACACATGTGTCCTCAACAGACTTTTTAGACTGTTACAACCATTAGTTTCGCTCAAATTCCATTCCCCAGAATTTACATGACTTTCATGATTATTGTCCCTCTGATAATGATCCCCTCATTTCCCCCCACAACAGAATAATTCTCTGGTGCTTTTCAACTGAAAAAATATATATTGATTATAGTTTTTCCATGCTGATAATACTTTCACTCTCATCTGTAAATATTGTTTGTTTGAAAGGGTTTATCCCACAATGATGCTACATTCCTTATGCCATTTGTTTCTTGAACCTTCAGGTGAAACTGTCCAAGTGTTATTTTTATCCTTCTGTTCAACTGACCATATCTCCGCTTGGGTCCATCAAATTGGATGGAATAAAAGCGAATTTACTTCTGATCTTGGGTCTTCCAAATAAAGTCAAAATATCTGGCAAAAATGCCAGTTTATATTTTTATAATTTTTATTTTTGATTGGATAGTTTTTATTGGGACAGTCTGTATTTTTAATACAAAAAAGTACCGGTCAAGTTCAACCCATTGCCTGAAGGCCATTAAGGTTGGTGGTTGTTAGAGGGTCATCGATTCATGGGCATGGCATATGAATGTGTGTGCCCACTCCTCTCCCTTTGCCTTCCCCAAACTTAATAAAGTCAGGTCCCATTCACTACTGGTAAAGAGAGAGTTTCCCATTCTCCGGGTCCGAGTTGTTTGAACCAGCGGACTTTTGAGCACATCGAATTCTCTAACCACTCGGCGACAATGCACCCTCTGTAAAGAATGCTATAAAAAGAATTCCCAAATAATGCCATATTTAGTAATTGAGGGAAGCTTTAATGCAAAATTTGCTCAATTACTTGCAAAAATGTTGTTTTTAACGGCACTACCACTTGACCAAGGAAGGGGTACATTGGTACAGATAAGAAAACAATTCTAAAATACGTCTAAAAGGGGTCTGCCGTGACAACCACAGGAAGTTAGTGTCAGAGTGTATCCTGTTCACGATCATTCCTTCAAACTGAGCTTCATTCAGTTGAGATACCAGACTGGTGGACTGCTTGGAGTACAACATGCAGGAGGAGTATTGAAGACAGATCAGGTAGAACAGGACTTCACCTTCCCGGTATGCAGGGAAAAATAGGAAAATTAGATTTTCAGATTTGTTACATGGTGAACATTTACGGAGACAAGCCAGGATTTTAATACATCTTACTAATAATTTTTAAGTATCTGTCAACACTTTTGGATGAACCTCTGATTTGAATTTAAGCATATTGGAACTCTTTTCATGTATTTTTCAAACAGATTTCAAATATCATGACAAACCTAAATTTTTTAGGGCACTCAACTTTTTTCAGTAGGGATGTGCTGCCCTGATTCTGAACTTGGGGTTGTGAACTGATTTTGTCTCTCAAAAATTTGTTGAGATGTTACCGGCTTGGGACCTCTACAATTAATCTACATTTTAAGCTTCTGAGGTAAAAGTTTTCCCAACAGGGGACTTTTAAGAACCTGAATTTGCTTCACGGGGGTCTTAGAAATGCTGGAGAGGCCAAAATATGGTCTTAAGGACCCACATACACGTACCACTTTAACTAGGTCATAGCACCCTGGTCTAAAAAGACATTAAATCCACAAATCTACATTGATTTGGAGCACAGGCCCTGTTGGGGGGGGGGGGAAATAAGAAGAAAAGGATGGATATCCTGCTAAACGGCCCTTTTGCCTGTGATGAGAATGTCTGCTCAATCAGGACTTTTTGCACTGATCAGGAATAAGTATGACTGGGCTGGTTACATGCTTGCAAAAATACACCTTAAAAGATGCTTGCTCCCATTTATGTGTATCGTGTTCTCTTGATATGAGAGCCTGGTACTTGCTAACACTTACAAACACCAGCAACCACCACCACCGCCGCCATTGATGATAATGCAATAATGCACATTGCAAGGCCCTATTCACTACTCTGCTAATATTGAATGGTTTAACCATTAAAAAGCGTTTTTTTTTCTATAATCTTGGAAAGAAATGGCTTTAGAAGGTGAAATTTCAAGGACTACATTGTAATAAAATTGATTGATTCAGCCCAAATTTATTGTTCGAGCTATAGTTGCCAAAATATTGGGCGATACGCGTCGCGCCCATATTTTACAACTCATAGCGAGGATCATGCGTAGTATCCATATTATCATGTATTGGAACACCTCAAAGCATGATAATGAGAAAAAGACGGCCTTTAAAACTGTACATCAAAATTTTATCACTTCGGGTAAATCGGGTGATCGCAAAGGCGATTGAAACAAGTAACATTAAGTTTTTTATTGCTCACTTTGGTCTACATCACTATGAAATTCATGTCAGTTTGTATAAATGTTATATTTCACCAAAGTAAAATGTTTGCAACCTCACACAAAAGCCCTTTGGTCTGTCCTCCTTTTCTACAGTCTATCCCAAATGCAATCAAAATTATTTTAGCCAACTACCTCACAGTTCCAGTGTTGAGGTTCCTGTTTACTTCCAGAGGCTGAAAGCAGCGGCTGTCATATAAAACAAACATACCTGGCTCAAGAGTGTGAATAGGAATGAATAATCATTGTTGTCAAATATGGTTAAAATAAAACAAATGAAAACCGATGATAAGTGTCATGTCTTTATCTAATATACATGATTTCATGAAATGGTTTCAGCTGTCAGATATTAAAAATCACAAAATTCATGGGTTTTTTTTTTAATGTTTTTCATTTTGAATTTTCATGTTGCAACAAGCACCTAGATCCTATTTAATTTTCTTGTAAATTATGAAAGCCTGTTGTACTTTCACATGATTTTCCTGCTGCGGGTATCATAGAAATATTCACAAGTTAAAATATGGGCATTTTTCCCCAAAAAACATGAGTTTAACATATTTTTGGAAAAAATCCCATATCTTAAGTTATGAAGACTTTACATACACATATTTCCAGCCAAAATCAAGCGCCTCAACATTAAGATAAAGCCTTTGAACTGTCAATGGTGACCTACCAGTCGTTACATCAATCCTGGAAAGTCGGTTGATCCTGATGACCGTTGCATAGATGTTGAAGAGCTTCAGCTATGTGTTGGCTAATAATTGAGATAGACTGATAATCCACACAATACACAGTTGTGCAAGTCGTAATTATTATGATACAGCAGAATAAAAGAAAAAAATATCAACGGGCGACACACTTTTAAACTGTCAGAAAAATAACCCATTAAAAATTACTAAAAAGTAAATGACACCGGGTCGTAAAAGGCCTATCTGTTTTTTCATTTTGAATTATAGATTTTTACTTACGAGCAAAGGTCTGAATAGCGGCATAGGCCCACAAGATCTCATTGGAAACATGCCAACGGTCCCACAAGCTACCCTGTAAGCATACAGATTTATTTGTAAAAGATGAAATCAAAATGCCAATTTCGTGGTAATTATGTTTCAAACACTGTAAAATAATGTATATTTTACAGATACACTGGGACAGTTATCAGCTTGGGATACCCCTGCCTGAATTGTACAGCCACTGAAATTCATCGATGACTGCAGTGGATGTTGTGCGTCATTGACATCAAACTACAGCTTGTGTGCGCAATGACGGCACTGAATATTGTGCAAGTCAGTGACAATAAAATGTCAGCTTGTAAGTCAGTCAATGAACTGCAGTGGATGTGTGCTGTCATTGACATCACTACAGTACATCTTGTTGTTCAGTTCAATGACGCCGTTACTGAATACATGTGGCAGTCCTTGCCATCTAATTTCAGCTTGTAAGCCTAGTCCAATGACTGGGATGGATTTGTACTGTCATTGGCATCAACTAACAGCTTGTGTGCAGTCAATGACGCATAACTGGCTAAATGTGCAGTCCTTGACATCTAATTTCGCTTGTAAGCAGTCAATGACTGCGGTGGATTTGTACTAGTCATTGTCATCTAAACTACAGCTTTGTGGCAGCAGACGGCTTGGATGTGTGTTCAGTCATTGACATCGAATTCACAACTTGTAAGTGCAGTCAATGACTGCAGTGGATGTGTGCAGTCATTGGTGCACTCACACTACAGCTCGTGAGGGGTTAGCAGTCGTTGACATCGAATTCAACTTGTAAGCAGTCATATTGGACTGCAGTGGATTGTGTACGTGCTGTCATTGACATCAAACTGAAGCTTGTGTTGCAGTCAATGACGCCGGACACTGGGGGGATTTGGTGTGTTGCGTCATTGACATCGAATGTCCACATTGTAAGCAGTCCCTTTTGACTACAGGGGATTGGGTAAGGGACGGCACTGGATAGATGTGGGCATTCATTGACATTGAATATCAACTTGTAAGGCACGTCAAATTGGACTGCAAGCAGCATGTGGATGTGATTGCGTCATTGACATCAAACTTACCAGCTTGTTGGTGCAGTCAATGACGGCCCACTGGATGTGTGTGACATTGGGCATTGTGTGTGGAGTGTGGTGACATTGATAAGAAGGTTCACAGTAGCAAACTCTCTTAGGGGAGGTGTTATGCAGATCAGAGGATAGCGCATGTACAGCACTAAAATTACTTCACGTGTGGTTCAATGGAGAAAATCACTTAAATTGAACTAAAAACTTTAAAACTATATCTAAGAACTTCTAAGAACAAGGGGTGTAGGTTTGATTCATGAACTATCCATAGTGAACTGAACAAAGTTTATGGGAGTCGAAGGCACCGTAAAGCACAAAAGCAAAAGAATATTTTGTGGGGAAATATTCAAAAACACATTATGTTTTATAAATCCTACGAAGCCTGATTTCCGTTCCAATGTTGACTGCAACATAGGCAATTCCTTCTGAGAAGTGTAATTCCAAAATTCCATAAGTACAACCCCTAATAAAGATACTGGTTCCTACAGTACCCCAGTCACGCCCTGTCACCTAGCTCTTTCCTTATACCGTTTTGGCTCAGGCCCACACGGACGTGCGTACCTATCATGCTGTGGGGCGGGCCTGGAAGTGGGAAGTCAAAATTGGAACTGAAATCAGGCTTCAGTTATATGATTTAAACCATAATGTGTTTTTGATATCATTACACTGAACTGATTTCCTTTACACCATTTTTGACTGAAACATATTCCATTAACCCCCGTTAATGAATATTTTCAACAACCCAGAGGGACTCACTCACGACGGAGGTGGAGCATTATATTTCAGAGCAGACAAAGCCGCCAGCCAAAGGCAGACCTACACTAAACATAAAGAAACATATGTTAAAGGCCTAAAGGCATTAACATAAAAATCGGGGACATAAACGCTCACCTGACAACGGAATACGCCGGTGGCTAGCGTCACAGTCGCACCGAGGCTTGGAGACTTTATGTATAGTGGAATTTGGTTTGTTGTAGTGTTGTTTCTGCATTAGCGCCCCCGCACGTTCCTC